>JAQGBX010000352.1:0-38458 GCA_034698745.1 Megaphyllum sjaelandicum | reverse complement strand
GCTACAGTCGAGTCATTTGTGATAAATGTATGGTTCACCTATGCCTAAATGGTAACAATAATTGCTTCAAGTCGTTTCACGTGAAAAAAAACGTGGCATAAATTGTAAATAAAACGCATTCCACTGTTTTTCCAACAAATATACTTTTTTTATACATCTATCATATATATTTTTTTCCACAAATTACTTGTAAAGATATTACCTGACATCTCTAAATAATTTATTATAAAATACGATAAATAACCTCCAAAACTTCAAAGAAAATTGAAAAGAAACAAGTTTTTATGGAAATTTAGCATTTTGATGAAAACTTATCTTTATGCGCTTCGCAGCCCAATGATTCCATATGGCATCGTGACATTTTTTTTTAAATATTAAAACTTTTTTATAATTTTCTGGTTAAATAGTACCTTCTGATACTAAATATGTAAAAATTATCAGCCTGAGATTTTTTTCTGAACTTAAAATTAAGTTGGGCTGGAAAGGGGTTAAGCAGAATTTGCCCAAGCACATAAATGGAAAGAAATTTCCAAATCTAGTGAAATTCTCAAAGCTCGTCAGCACAGATTAATAAAACTATCCATGAAATTACGGAAATTTAAAAAAAATTAAAAACAGTCACTGTCATCCCGTGTAATTTTTCAAAATGTTAACAAATATGTTTGATCACGTAGACATGGCAAAAATTAAACAAAGTCATGCCAGCACAATTTCTAAACATATTAAAATATAGGCAATTTTATTTATCTAAATTAAGATTTAACATTGAAAAAAAAACTTTCAATGCCAATAAAAAAAAGTAAACAATTTGTGATTACAGACAAAAAATTATAAAATCCAGCCGTGATAATTATTTCCAATATATATTAAAGTCATGTTCGTATTTCAAAATTCACAAATTTAACTATAATGATATTATTTAAAAATTACAAACTAACCGTAATGATACTTGTATTGCTTCAAAATTGACAAATGCGCAAAAATTATATTGAAGTCTTAGATTAAAAATGTTATCTCAAAATTCAGAAAACTAACTGTATTAAAAAACTTACATTTTACAACTTCATTTTATCATAGAAAATTTTTAAAAAAAAGCTGCTTTTTTGAAAAAAAAATACAATTCTCAAAGCTAGGTATGTCATGAATTATTTTAATTATACATCTTATTTCGCCATAACATATTTAAAAATTAAATTATTCAGTTATGTAAACTTGTTTTTTTTAATTACAGAATTTACCAAATCATCAAAATATTTCCAAAAATTGTCAAAACGTTGATGTCAATGTGCGTAAGGATAATTTATTTAGTTTCTACAGTAATTGCGTATATTTTAATCAGATTAATTGAGAATCTCATCCATTCATGACGGTTCTACAGGGGTGACCAAAAAGGTCAAGGTGATTAACGAAATTGTTACAATTGACACTAATTGCAACGGACAAATGCTAAGCATGATTATCCGTATGAGAGCGAATATTAATTACAGCACTGCGGTTTTAATATTTTCCTTTCATACTACGAGCAGTTGTTTAGTATTTGAAAATAGTGCAATTAGTGCAAATTATTTCGTGACATTAATACTGCATGGGTAAAGAGAACATATCAAAGTAATAAAATACATTTTACTAACATTTTTTTCAAAAAAACTATAAAACGATTTTTATAAAACACTTTTTTTAAAAAAAATATCAAATGATTTGTATAAACACTTTTTTTCTTCAAAAAACCATAAAATCATTTTTTAATTTTTTTTAAACACTTTATTCAAGAAACCATCAAATGAATTTTATGAATTTATTTTTAATAATACTATAAAATGATTTTCATAACCACTTTTTTCAAAACACTATAAAATGATTTGTATAACTATACACTTTTTAAAAAAACTATAAAATGACTTATAAACATTTTTTTTAAAAAAAACCTATAAAATGACTTATAAACATTTTTTTTAAAAAAAACCTATAAAATGAATGTTATGAAATTTTATTTTCAAAACAACTATAAAATGAATATTATAAATACTTTTTCAAAAAAACTTTAAAATGAATATTAGTGTATTACAAATACTTTTTTAAAAAAAACTACAAAATTAAGTTTATGAACATTTTTTTCAAAAAAACTAAAAAATGAATTTATGAACATTTGTTTAAAAAAAAAATGAATTTCATGAACGGCTTTTAAAAAAAATTAAATGAATTTTATGAGCACTTACCAAAAAATTACGATTTAAAAGCCCAAAAAAATGCCGACTTTCTCAGACATGGAAAGAAATGTCTGAATTTACGTCCAAAGACATGTTCAAAATAATAAAAAAATGTTCGATCAAATATACGAAACAATGCTTGATTAAATAAATGAAAAATACCCTATTTAAATGTTTGAAATGATGTGCCATTAAATGCATAAAAAACTATTCGTTTAAGTTTTCCGAAAAAAATCATTTTTAATGAATGACGTCAGCTAGTACACTTCTGACGATGACATTCTCACAATTTTAGTGACGTCATTGATACGCTTAGACGATGTCGTCATTGATACGTTTTCGACGAAGACGTCATTCATACGTTTTTTATGATGCCTTAATGATGGCATAGGCCAGAAACACAACAAAACTTTTAAATTAAGAATGATAATTTTTTTACCACTAGCGCCAACCAGCGGGCAAACCATCGGTAATTTAAATGCATTACCAATATTTGCCCGCTGGTTAGCGCTAGTGGTAAAAAAAAGTAACATTCTTTTCTAGAAGTTTTGTTGTGTTCGTACCCATACGTATGCTTTCATATGTTTTTTATGACGACGTCATTCATAAATTATTTGATGATGACATCATTCTTTACAATGCAGCTAAAGATGTAGTTCTATTTTTGTTAATAAAAATTGCAGGAAAACAGAGCTATCCTCGGGTGGTCTTATTCCAAAATTATATTTGAAATTAAATTTTTTTTCTGGAAACTAGTCCTAAAATAAGCACCTGCATGCTTGACCTTTCACCTTTACATTTTCCGCATTGCCCTCCATAATGTTGCTTTTACAAAACTTATCACCGTTACGCAAGCGCTATTTTCACAAATTAACACTGCATGCTCACTTAGATTAATTCTAAATTATTTCCTAAGTATTCGACTTTTGCAGGTTTCTACGCGTATATTACTAAGGATTCATTAGCGTGACTTTTAATTATTTTACATTAATTAAATGTAGAGCCGTTTGTTATCTTAAAAGGAGGCCAACACATTTTTGCTTTTGTCCTTTGTTAAGGGTTTAGCAAAGCCGCAAACATGATATTTCAAATTTGTGAGAAAACTATAACAGTTTTTAACAGAAAACATTTATAACAATTTTGACATTGAACACACACGTTTGAGATGAATGTTTCCATGTGCTCTTGATCATGCAATCATATCATATGTTATTCAGGGTAGTTGTCAGTGGTACATCTAATACCCATTCTATCCCTTTCCTAACCTGGAATAAACTATTATTATTATTATTATTAAAAAAGATATGCATACATATCAGGGCTTCTCCAGATAATTCATATTCAACATCCCTGACTTTTCTCGTTTTTTTAAACAAATTGTACTGTCCAACTTCGCTGGACTTTACTTTGCAAACCGTGTTTTGCATGGATATTTTGAACAATTAGCATCAAAAGATTTTGAAAATTTTACATATTTGTATTTGAGAAATGTCGGAATTATTGAATTTTTTATTCAGAAAAGGCTGTGAATTTTGAAAATTTGTGCTATGAAAAGGTTGAGAATTGTGTCAATTTTTGTCATCAAATTTGTCCTCAGAAACTGTGCAAACAATTTTAACTGAAATTTTCTTTAAGAACCTTGCAAACGGGCACCGAGCTAACTACGTAAAAGAGAAGCATTACTTTTGGATTGGGACAACATTAATAAGTCGGATTTTCCTGATTTTTTTCAAAATAATTCCTTTTCCCCTGACTTTTTCAAAATAATTCATTCTTGCCTGACATTTTTTTCAAAATAATCCATTCTTTCCTGACTTTTTCAAAATAATTCATTCTTACCAGACTTTTTTCAAAATAATTCCTTCTTTCCTGACTTTTCATAAATAATTCATTCTTCCTTAACTTTTTTTTCAAAATAAATTCTTCCCCGACTTTTAGAATAAATTGCCAAGTTCCCTGACATGTCCAGGTTTACCACGTCAGGGAAAACCCTGAATATAAACACTCAAGAGCACGCATACGAGCGTGTCCTATAATAGACTAATTTTGGCAGCAACATTTGCGTCCTCCTAAGGAGCAGACAACTACATGTACATGTACACCGCCATTATGTGGCAACACCCGCAGATAGCAATTTGATTTTCTGACAAACTTTCAGTTCATCAACGAGTTAACAATGCAAAAGTTCTGGAGGCCTTTCAACCTCTCGATGTCATTGATTCTCGCCTTTTGGGCTTGTCCTTCCCCTCCATTAATTCCTCCCAAAACCCTCGGCTTCGAATTAATGCCCTTACATATTTATCTCTGGTTTGCCAAACCGAGAATACAGACGATGAATGGGCGCACTTTGGCAATAATATTAGGGGCAAAATGGAGCAATTTTGGGGTGCTGGTCAATGGGAGGGCTCGCCTGTTTCCTTTCCGATATGTCACTCTTGCTCTTTTCAGCAACGCTTCGTCCAGTGGCCCTTATCAAAAAGTGGTTCAACGAAGCGAGAAACTGAAACACCCAAATCCGATGTTCAACCAGCATTTCGACAATTATTTTTAATCTCTGAAAACGTCCGAAAACCTATATTTTCTGCGCGCTTACTTCTCAACCGATTCGCTGCTTCCAGGCATCATTTATGGTGAATGTTTTGGGGGCGATCCATAAATGGTATCAACAACTTTCAGGGAAGAAGGACAAACTAATGCCAATTAATGGTGCCAACAAAGTTAAAAATTCAAAAGGAATTAACGACTGAGCGATTTAACGAAGTATAAATCAACAATTAATGTTCTCAAATTATATTACATGCACATACATGCCTGTATATGTAAACATTTTAGAATACTTAGTTTCATCAATATGATTAAAAATGTTGTTATTTTAAAAAAAGAATAAAATAATCATCATAATGATGAAAATCACCTTCTGAAAAATGTATTTTTCACTAGGCAAATTATATTTATATACATGTATATACATGCATATAAAAAAAAAGATGTTTGTATATATATATATATGTGCAAATGGCACTTCGCCAAGCCAGGCTCAAAGTGCGAATTGTCCCCTGGTACACCTCATTTGATATGCATTACCAATTGTTTGCCCGGTAGTTGGCGCTAGTGGGCGGTAATTTAATTTTTTAAATTATAAGTACCAACGAATGCGAGCCCCAAGATGGCTGAGTGCATATATACCGGTACATGTATTCTCCTTTGGCTTTCGGTATATATGGGTTTGATTCCCGATTTTTCGGGTCGACTATCCTGATTGTGTAGCCTATTTCCGTGGTTTCCTTGACCGTATTCCTTTTCCAATCTATGCTCCTCTTTGTTTAGGCTTGGCTCATCCCAAACCCGGTGAAATACAATTTAATGATGATCCGACTTAACTCGGATAAATGACGTCCCACCCCATCCTATATACCGTATGTCCTGAACTGAATATAGTATGGTAATGAATTGAATTGAGAATGCTTTGTGTAAGATTAGAGGTAAATGACTATAATGTGCGTTATTTTGAGAATTGTGAGTTCTCTACTTTTCCTGCAGATATACTGATAAATTGCAAAACAATACTGCGCATATATACCATTCCATATACCAGGCCCCGCACCACAACCCCCTCATAGTTTTTAAGTATCGATTTTTTAATGTTGCACCTATAAATGAAAAAAATTGCCACCGGAAGTATCAAGGTATTACTAAACGAAGCTGAAAAGGCGACACTGTAGGCTATACATGTACATTGCGAGCATTTGCGAGTGATTTTTGTCAGGTGTATTTTCTGACTTCCCCCCACTCTATTGATCGCCGTTTTTTATGCACGGGCCTCATTTTACGTGGCAAATGTTTTGTCATCGAAGTCAGAACGTCGATGCAGCCATTTCAAAAGCTTAATTATAGGAACGCTCATAAATCTCCGTATAGCGCCGTACCTCGTTTTGGGCTAATGCATCCATTCGACCGCTTTTTTGCAGGTTTCCAGCAACCGGTTAATCGGATGCCATTTCTGTTGCACTCTTTTTAATTCTTTTTGATCAAGCAGAGTGAAGGAAAGAAGGGAAGCAAAACGATTTATTGTAAAACGAGCAAAAGGCGTTGAGCGAAACCGAGTGAGCTTGAGGGACGAAACGTTTATCTGGATTAACAGGCCATTAATTAAAACAATGGGAAGATGGCGATTTATGGCGGGGTGATTGAATTAACGAAGCCCGACCAGTAAATCAGCCGCCTGAGAGAGCGAATTAATGGATATCCCCCTCCCCTAAACCCTAATAGAGATATGCACGTGCCGCGACGCTTCTACCAAACGCCTCTATGCATTTCACCTTTGACTTCCTGCTGGAAAATATGGTTTCCACGAGCGTTTACGAAAAGTCTGCTATAAATTTGGCGTCAAGTGCTAATTACAGTCGAGAACTGCGAAAAACCAGATAGGTTATTTTAGACACTATAGGCTATCGAGGAGTCCCAATATGGCGGCTGCCACTCGGGCGTCACGTTTGCGTATCAACGTTCCGTTACTTTCTCTGCATGCAGGCAAAAAAAAAAAATGATTATTGAGGTGAAAAAAACAAATGTTTTATTGTTCCCGCCTGTGTACGCGAGACTTTCAAAATGGAAGCCAAAAATAGTTAATGATGGTTTCTGTTAATTATAGGATAACCATTCGTAAAATGTCCTCAAAACAAAAGGGTTGTATCAAATTTGAATACAGCAGCACTTGCTCAGCGTTGAATTTATTGGATGATTCCATATGCTTTCACCTGATGACGCTGTTTGGCGCCATGTGTTTATTTAGAACTGATACAGTACTTGAGCTGGTGGAAACATATTGCACATGGAAAGAAAAACAGATCCTGATTACATTGACTAAACTTCCCAAAAATTGTATTTTTATGGATTTGTCATAACAATCGTTGTTATTTTTTTTTTTGAGAAATTATCGTGCACAGGTTGCTGTTATTAGTATACATGTTACAAGTATAGTTAGAAGTACTGTTACAAGTTTAATGTGTATCCTCGGAGATGTTGCGATCCAAGTATACTGTACATGTACGTCATTGACAAGCTTCGCATATATGCTAAAGTCATTTTTAATACCGCTAATGGATGTTGGTACAATGGAATCGTCTCCATATACAGTAAATCCTCCCTGAATTGTCCCTTTATCAACAAAGACCTTCAAACATATTGGCCACAATGCATTCTGCTTTTTTCTTTTGTGAATGTTCGAGATGGGGGAAAATCTTATATGGGTAATGGACTTCTTCATTTCTATGCTTGCATATATTACGAGAAATTGATCGTCTGTAAACGATTTTAACAGGAAATTACAGACCACCATGTTGATATATACTCTATAAGCTCCGGCTTTTCGTGTGCAGATTTTGTAATTGTTAATTTTCTATTTATATTAGAGGAATTTATAAACTTCACGAACCACAATAATGGCGTATTGCCTTCAGCACCGCCTATAAACAATAACTTTGCAATGGGGGAGCCCGGTCGTCACGTATAATATCCTCAAAGATGGCCGACTGCATGAATCTTCGATCCGTTTTTTATAGAAGTTTCCAATCGATCGAGCGTCACATCTCGAAGCATGATGTGCTTGTCAAATGGTGAAAAGATACATTATACCTGTATAGTGCACCAACAGGCAACAGTCACACGTCTTATATTGCACAAAACTATTCTAAAGTAAGAATACATGTACGTGTCAAAGACATGTTAACGACAAGTATATTTGGCCGCAATATAATACTTTCATGTACCATTTTTGCATCGCGAATCTCCACGCATTTCGCGAAATAGTTCTTATTCTTGAACTGTCTGTATACACTGTATACAGGGTGGAACCGAATAGAGAGCCACCCCATTTTTTTTCTTTCCTGTTATAGTTACGTAACTTCTCTTTGTGCGGTTAAACAGGAAACGTGTGCTCAAAATGTTTTACCATAACACGTAGGACAAAATGTGAAATTAGGAAAAGGAAGAGCATGGTTTGTATGTGTGAATTTAACATAACTGGTTTAGTCTTCATTGGCAATTATTTGAAGTTACTAAAATGTATTGAAAACAGGGACAAACACCAATTGCTAGCTGCACTGCAGCACACTGGTGCATGAATATGGCTTCACAGCAGTACACCGGTGTGCTACAGCGCAGCTAAACACTGGTGTTTGCCCCTGTTTTCAAATATTGTAGCAACTTCAAATAATTGCCAATGAAGACGAAACCAGTTGAATACATACAAACAAACCATGTTCTTCCTTTTACAAATTTTACATTTTGTCCTACGTGTTATGGTAAAAACGTTTGAGCACACCTTTCCGTGAAACAATTGTCGTAGGTCAAATGTAACGACATCATTGGATAGAGCACACTTGACTTCCTATTTTACCGAACCAACAGAATTTACGTGTCTATAACAGGAAAGAAAAAAATGTAGCGGGTCTCTATTTTGTTCCACCCTGTATACTTATTTAAATTCCACAAAGTGGGTTTAAATACCAATAAGAAAGATTTATATACATGTACTCATTGTTATGTTTTTAAACGACAACAATTCAAAAAAGTTTTTTATTCTACAGTCAGTAAGGACTCAGAGAAGGGTACTCAGAAAGGAGCTTTACGAATCGAATTTTGGCAGTCGTGAAGTCATATGCGTGCAAAAGAAATGCATCGATTGGCTTAACGACAATAACCTTGAATTTTTTTTAACCGGCGAATGTCGATTTTGCACTTTTGATGTTACGACTGCAAAAGTACAGTACGATTCGTAAACGAGTAACAATCGTATTTCTCGCCTGTATACAGTAGGCACATTTCTATATTTGTTGGGTTTTATCGCGATAGGGAAAATGATATCATTTAGTAATATGACCCATGATCTGAAGCAAACTCGTTTGCATATTTGTACAGTATTTTTGCAAGTTGTTACCCGCGAGAAGTGGATCGTTTTCACCCACCGAAGTTTGCAGTCGTAAATTATATCCAACCGGGGCGTCCTAAATGTTTTCCATAAAACTTTTTCAAAACAAATCCTGTTCAATCTCGATGGTTTTTCTCGTTAGCCTACTAGGACGGTCGCTAGATGGCGTTCGCCCGACTCGCTTTTCTATCAGGGAACCGAGGTCGAACTCGATCCGGCTCGATTCGCGAACAAATTTCCGAAAAAGTTGGAAGAACGCGCAATCGTAGCTTCGGAGGGGATTTTAGTTTTTAATCCGCGCGTTTTTATTCATAAATTCATAAGGCGCTGGATTGGACGATTTCAGCCTTGCCCCGCTCGTCGCGCCCCCATCGAAGCGGCGGCTCCTCGTAGCCGGCTTCCGTCGGCACTCGAGGACGCGCGGGTGATGACGTAGTCGCGCAATTGGTCCGTGCCACTGGGTTTTCGGCGAATTATCGGCCGGCAGAGGGCCCGAGGGACCCGCGAGCTAGGACGCGCAATAGCGAGGCCTGCAGTGAGCACGCACGCAGCGCCACCCTCCTCTTCGGTGCGCTTTCCGAGTAACAGGTCGAGCGGAAAGTGAAACGCGCTCAATCGGACTCGTGGAGCGGAAACGAGTGGCCGGGAGGCCAAAGTGAAAAATCTCGCCCAACACCACCCCGAGACACCCTGTATACCCTCCTTTTCTTAACCGACTCGAGGACTCGGGCTTTGATCTATAATGTGCAGGCCGTGATGCGTGAAGACGCCGAGTGATACGTCATCGTTGGTCAATCGGAATGTAGGGAAGGACCTCGCGCCCGCAAAAAAGGTACATTATGCCGGCACGCTTCTTCTTTTATTTTCCTTTAATTTAAATTTCACTCGCGTATACCTAAGTGTTGTTAAAAGACCGTATGGAATGACCGCTAGCTGCTCGGACTTTGCACGATTTTTGGCGCGTGGCGGAACTGGCAGTTCACCCCGATCGAGATTATGTATGGCTTAATTTTCGAGGCCCACCGTCTGATGCGGTATGTTAAAGAAATTGAAATGAATTTGGACGAACATGCAGCGCCAAATTAAAATACTGACATTCGATGCGTCGGCTGGGTTTTGTTGCGGGGTCATCGCGTGGTTTGCCGCGGTCAAATTTGACCCGCAGCGTGGCGTCACTGGCGCGTGTTGACCTTATCGAATTTGAACGTTGCTAAACTTGTATGCTAAACTAATGTTTTGGTAATCGCGTTCATCGGATAATTTTATTGATTTTTTTAAAACAAAAACGTAAATAAAGAGATAATACGATGGGAGATTCTACATTTTTAAAATGGATTCGTGCTGTGAGCCATTCTGATTTTTTTTCCGAGCAAGAAGGTATATGTGCTATGGAATTTGTATCATCGAAATTAGTGTTAGAATCGATCAAAATTTATTGGAGCTTTAGAAATTTGGACGAAATACATATATGTTTTGTTTCTATATTTAGTTTTTAGTATATCCGTTCAGTCGTGCCCTGGCAGACCCCAAAATATAGTCTGTATTTGGTCGTTCTCAAAATATTAGTCGAACATGCTCAAAAAAAATTCACAATTCCCTATACTTAACTCTTTGGAATGTATTCAGGTATCATTATAAAATTTCCAAGATGTATAGAATTCCACATTTTTGTATGCAATATCATCTCGACAGTATACACTGCTCTTGCTGCATGTGACCAAATGTTTTGTACATATGCCACTATATATACTGTATATCGTATATGATGATCGTTACAATGAAATATGTTAACGTCTTTAAATTTATGAGACGAGACCTAGCGTGTTTTATATATATCTATAGAGACGTGCCAATAAACGCTGCATACGGCTTTGCTTTAATTTTGATCATGCATGCACGAGCGCTTGTTTTGAAAACAATACCATATTTTTAAATATTAATTCAGTGTCGCATATACTTTCTAAAAACTTCTTGGTGTAAAATTAGTTTGTTCGTTTGTAAATGAATTACATGTATATTAACTATATATTTTGTGGCTAATGTATACGGTATGTATAGCCTGTACCGTATATTTTAAAGGATAGAATTGATGGAAATCCCCTCAAGCGAATTCATAAAAAACTCCGGGTCAAGATATGATTCATCTATAATATTTACTTTAGTCGTTTACGCATGTTGATAGATCGACAAAGCCGCGTTTAAATGTAATAGTCCCTTAGGGGTTTTTAGCAGTGAAATGGGGAAACTGCTATTTCAATGTTGTTTTAATAGCTAAGGTTAACTATTTCAATTTTTGAGATCGGGGCATTTTTTATGAAAAGCAACGATGACTTGCGTGCACTTTATCCATGTATTTGTATACTTTATGTAGAGAAATATAAGGGCTATAGGTTCAAAACTAGTATAAATAAACTTTTTTTCCGCTCATTTTATTTTATTCCAATTCCTTTTTTCCAAACTTTTCGTTCAAAATCAAACAAATATCGAAGAAATCTATTTATGCGTGAAGTTCAATTTAATGAAAAGCGAGTTTAAAAATTAATGTCTAAATAATTCTGAACAGCTGTTCACAACAGGTTCATTTCCGAACGGAATGGACATAAGACCTTTATATGTAAAATTATAACTTCTTAGAATCATGGACTTGAAAACTTTTGAACTTATTCATTGTTCGTTTGATATATTTTGCAATCTAAATTTGTTTCAGATGATATATCTGAAGTTTTTTTGAAACATTGTAACAGCTCTTCGAGTTATTTCATTTTTAAATTGCATATTCTCTCGCTCTTGACAATTGATGTATAAAATCAGATCATGCGTGCATGCAAATAATCTGATTTTTAATTTACTATGTTTGATAATGTTTATGAATCGATATATATATGTAAAGCAGAAATGTTTCATCAAAGTCGATGCATGGGGCCCTCTGTCCCTATATGATCGTTGATCACCAAAGTCCTCTCCTATATCGCATCTGGCCGATGCACACGAAAAGAAATTAGCCAATGACAATCGTGGCCTTTGTAGTGGATGGATGGTTGAGCCGACACAGGGGATTTTTTGTTAACAAAATAGGTTTCTGAATGGAAAATAGATGGATTTCGAAGATAGCGCACGAAGCTGGTTTTCTTTATGTAGGCCTACATGTATACCTTCGAACACTTGAGAACGTCGAGTCTCTGTGTGCAATGCTCTTGGCATGGCCAGAGAACGACCATTAATCATTTTAGCCTATATATAGACTGCCCTCAGATATACAGATTTTTGACAAACCTCATATATCTGGTCCACGAAGAACATATACTGTACGAGCTTTTTACATATAGGTATATATTTGAGATGTGCCCGCGAGATAGAGGCTTCCGATACTTCACACGGATACATTCGTACATTATACTTTTAATTTTTGTTTGTTCGCAGTGCACGAATGGTGTTTGAACCTTCAAATATTATAGGAGTGCTCGGATATATGCTACAAAATGTCACTTTTGCACTGTAAGTCATTTACAGCCTTTTGGAACGCCAGAAAACGCCAGAAAAAACACAATATATATGTAACAATAATGGAACACAAAACACTATTTTTACGTTCTAATTGGTTCCAGCATACAGTTCTTGGAACGCATTTTTTGATTTAAAACACGATGATTTATTCTTGGAAAACACAAAAACACAAGAATCACCAAAATCTTGCATTCATGCAGTATACCGGTATACATTCATTTGTTGGATGTTTCTTGGAACGCGTGCGTGTTTCCAAGAAGGAATTATTTTGTTCCAAGAATAAATCATCGTGTGCAAATCAAAAAATGCGTTCCAAGAACTGTATGCTGGAACACATTAGAACGTAAAAATAGTGTTTTGTTATTGTTACATATTGTTTTTTCTGGCGTTTTCTGGCGTTCCAAAAGGATGTAAATGACTTAGTGTGGCAGTGCATGCAGGTGAAGTCACGTGTGCAAAAGGAATGCATTCTTTAGTTTAAAAACATCGATAACTTTGAGTGAATTAATTTAAAACATATTATATATAGCGTGCATCCATGGTCGATTTTGCATCTATAGGGACTCAAGACATCCAAAAGTACCATTCCTAAAGCTTTATATATCTGAGTATTCCTATTGTAAATTTTGATTACGAAACAAACGTAAAGAAATTCATTGTTAAACTTGTTGGTGCAGATATACTAGTCGGTTTTGCAGTATTCAAATTTGTATATGGAAAATTTTGTACACCCTGTATGAAATTCGCTTTTGTCGTCGTATCACGATACGTGAAATTCTGGCCAGATTTGTCCCTATATCTTTATAATTATTCTGAAATTTTATATCTTATCAAAATTTATTTTCCTTGGAATTGTTGCAAGTCTTAGTTCACCCCTCCCCCTTATCTTGTCGTTTCAGTGTTTTATGAAATGAATGTATACCGGTTATACTGATAATGAATGCAAGATTTTGGTGATTCTTTATGGGATTATTTAAAAAATTCCCCGCGCTGGTTTTCTCGGTTTTTTTTCACGGCCCGTTTTCTTGTACATTTCCGTAGGGCTATTTGGCACGAACTTCATGTCCAGTGCACGCATTGAATTTCCCTTCACATTTACAAAAAAACTAGGATATATCCGCGCATGCATGCATGAGAATGTATACGGAGCCACGGAACTGCCCAAGAGCGGGGGTCTGGCATTGTTCCCCCCGCAAAAGCCTGGCCCAGATGCATGCATGAAGTGGCGCAACCCCCCAAAATCCTTTCTTGGCCCCTCTTTCTACAGTATGTGCAATAGGTCGTGTTCGCTCGGTCCGCCTTTAGACTACGAATGACAATAAATCTCTTCAATCACGCCGAATTAATTCCAAGTCGCTCCCGATTCAGACGTAAGAAGGAGCTGCATAGGCCGCGGCTAATTGTTAAATGAACCTTACATTACAAGCAAACCGAGGCTAGGTATAGGCTAGTGGCAACCGTTGCACCAATGCCACTCAGTTACTTACTATCTTTGAATGCTACAGCAAGCATCCCTTATATTGCCCATCCGGCAATCATTACGTATGGATTTCCAATGGACTCTTTTCTTTGCACCGCTCGCTTCCATAGTCCCGAGGATGCTGCGCTGTAATGGCACTCGTGCGAGGTGTTACATCCCGGTTAAATCGCGCTAATCGACGTTATTTTTGCTCATTTTCTCAAATGTTATGGCGTTGCTTCGATGTTTCGGCTATACGCGCTGACCATCTCGCTGCTGCAGCTCTTTCTTGCATGGGTGATGGTCGAGGATTTTACGACGGACTTTGTTGATGGGGAAGCGTAACGGTCTGATCCCTCGTTAATTACCTCGTCGATTAATGAACATCATGCGTAGCGCTTCCTCCCTTTGGCTCGGGTTTCCTGCGTGCAGGAAGCTGCTGCTGGTAAGTGTGGATTATGCCAAATAACTTTGGAGAATTTTTGAAGATTTGCATCAACGCTGCTGCTGGCTGTTTTTTGATTCATTCTTTGAAAAATTAGAACCTTAGTCGATCTGCATGCAATGGCAGCAATAACTTAATTGCCCAAATTACGTTTACGGACAACACGAAATTAATTCAGAATCGTTATTTGATCGCGAAGTGGCCATGTAATGTATATGTTCTTAAGAATTCTTGATTGTAATACCCTGATTTTATAATGGCTTAATTATTTTTCCGATTAATTTGGATCTTTATAATATTGATGACGTATTTCGCCAAATTCTAATTATTACCAGATCAGAGCGACGGCATGCAATGGCCAAAAATATGAACGACGGATTCGATCGAATTAAATGTCATACATTTTCATGAATTTAGAATCACAAAATGCATATAGCCTATACTCGAAAAAAATGTTTCATTGTACTGAATTTTACAAAAATATATTTCTGTATATGCATGCTTAAAGGTTCTTCCGCTTAAATGCCGTTATTATAATTGAGTGGACTTATATATGCAAGCTTGTTGATTTGTATACGGTATTGCTTACAGCGAATTTTCGAAGTGAACTTCGTTTTCGGTATGAGATTTTTTAGAATTTATTTCACGAGCTTATGGTGCAACGAATTTTTTAAATTATAATGCATATACGCTGCACCCTAGGTTTTCTTTTGCGTTTACTTTCTTCTGCAGACATTTGAAATTATACTTAACTGTTCAATAATCGGCCTATATGTATAAATACACCTACACATGTACATGTATGCATGTGAAATAAGGTATAGGCCCCGAATTTTCATGGCACATTTATGCGGGCAACGTAAATGGTAGATGCTATATGAAAATTTACGTTAAAACAATTGGATGCCGAAGTATGCGGCTTTTGTGTTTGCGTGCCATGCATTTTTGAGGTATTTTTCCGTCACGGTTTTCATGTCGATTTGTGTATCGGCCCTGATTTGTTAACTATAATTGCCAGGACTTGAAATTGACGCAACATGCATGACGGCAATAGAGCCGTCCATGAGGGATTTCAGGAAATTAGCGGCATTTTTCTACGTGCTGAGCCTGGAAAATCCCTGGCAATGGTCGCGGGGATAAAGCCATTGCATGCATTGCAGTGCACTGTTGCTTTTCAATTTGTTATTTGGCAATTTGTTGTGGGGGAGATGTGCCTGTCTGTCTCCATCATTCCTCCGTTGATAATGTCGTTTGGTATTAGTTCTGCTTGTAAATAAGACTCATTTGAAGCGATGCATGTTGCGAGGGGCATGATGAATCGACGAGATCAGATGCGTTAATACTCGTGCACGAAATGACCGAAATTATAAACTCATTTTTATTTTGGTTTTCTTCTCCAGGTCTTCAGGCTCACGAAGGAGAATTTGCGAATTTGCATCGAATCGTGATTGTCGTATATATAGCCTCTGCATGCGTTTATTGACTGTTTGAGCAACCTCGGGTTCGGACCCCAACGCGGTGTGTTCATTTGCAATTCCAATCGCCAAACTGTGTCTCCAAGAACCATTACGCGTACCAATCAGCAATCTGGAAGCCATAGGCTTAGATCATATGCCGCACAAAGGTAAGGAACATTTCTTCTTTAAATTCTTTTCTCTACGTGGGCGGCATGCATTTACGATTCACGAAAAATAACATTATTCGTTATAGTAATAAATTCGCTGAATTTACCTAGAATTTTAACACCATTATGCACATGTTCCCTTATAGGTGGTGTATATCACGTTGCATACAAATAGGTACAATTGCGTTAATCATCCTTATGAAGTATATAATGCACCACAATTTTAATTTAGAATAAAAATATCAAATGTTCCGCATTTATTCTATTGCGAATTTTCCAAATTATATATTGCATCCTTCGTATATTGTGCCTCAAAATATGTATACGTGAATATTTAAACAGTATACATGTACATGCAGTGTTAAATGACTTGATCCATATAAAGACTTTGTATAACGGATATGTATTTCTATTGAAATATTTTTGCGATCATTCATTTAAATAAGGGTGTTTAGAACCGAAGGAATCATGTGGCAAATTTCATGTGAAAGATTTGGGTATGATTGCACGGTTTTAGCATCCGTATTCTGTCATTATAGGGCTTTAGGTCCAATGAAATTTTTAATCTGAGATAAAATAAATCGAATATGCATATGTATCTAGGGCCTATACTTTGATGTACAAGTATCAGTATAAAGTAAGAGTTCCAGGCCTATATAAAATTCATGCGTCCATGGACCCTTTTAATTTTGTATCATATTTTCTTTAGATCAAAACAATCATTGCTGAAGTATATTATTTTCACTAACAAAATGAATTATTCTCAACTTATCAAATTTCCCGTCCCGCATTAATGAAAAATTATATGGCTTGCACTTATTTGGAAGTTTTTATTTTAATAACTGGCTGTTAACTAAACGTCAGTAAGCATAAATAAAGATTCTCTTTGAAAGGATTGTATCTGATCAGATTTTACACGTATACCATGCATTGCGAGCTGCCTGCAAATGCTCATAACGCATGCATGAGGCCCCGCAATAATTTTCAGTGTCTGCATGTCAGCGATGACATCTGTATATCTCGTATATCATAAATATTGCAATATTCTTTTATTATGTTATGTGTGTTTTGCACGACTACAAATGTATGCATGCCTGGAGCTGTTTGATTACTTTTATGACTATGATCTGTAAAGTGGATAATATATAACATGTTAAATGAAATATTTTTAAAATCTATAGGTAATTGTATACTCATTCGTATGCATGCAAATGAGGCGGGAATTTAATCGTTAAATGTTTTAAATGTACATGTATAGTTATCCCATTTTCCCCCAAAAAAATCGGGAATGAAACGATATTGTTAAACATGTTAACATTTATCTGTTATCCCATATAGACGTTGTTTTATATGGCATCCATATAAAATTTCTAAGAAACGTAACATGACCATGTTACAACCATTGAATATGGTGATTTTATGCATGTTTGGCGGGACATTTGAAACAAGTTAAATAACATTATTCATCCTCATAAATAACAACAAACTGTCAAATTACAAAATTTTTATATCATTTAGCATTTTATTATAATTGTCCATGATCTTATTTATCACTGCATGCATATATACTCGCAACTAATATGCATGCGTTGATGCCCTTATGGAACTGGAATACCCATGACAAACATGCCATTTCTTTGATAAAATAGTTTTTTTACGTTTTTCCATGTACGATAAAACATTTATAAAAATAACATGTATACAGTATGCATTTTGAAACGTTGAAATTCGGTTCATTAAATAGCTTGTAATTTTGATTTATCATTTAATAAATTCCATAGAATTGGAAAAATGGTCGGGTATAAACATGTGTTCAAATATACAACACATATACTCGTTAATTGGAATGTACTTCCCGTAACGCATGAAGGGCCAATTGCTCGATAATATAATACAGGGTGAGCGTCCGTGTAAATCCTCGTATATTTCTAACGCCATTCATTTAAATTTTCTCCGAGTTTTTCTGCTTTCGTATCCATATCAACCCTCATGAATTTCTACGGTTTTGGCTGAGCACTAAACGCGTGTTTAGTAAAAGTACCTCTGGGAAATGTGTAATGTCCCCTCGCCTTTCCCCTATATGCATGCAGTTTATGGGCTTGTATGCTCCGTGTATACGTGTTATAATCTCCATGTGATCAGATTTCAATACTACCCGCATTGCACTTCAACGTATACTGTTATAATACCTTATTTTGACATTTTGTTCAATTAGATTCTTAAAGAGGGCTTTTTTTTTTCTTGCAGTGTTTTCCACCCGAATTTCTCCGATGTATGATAATAGTACGTATTTCAAATGTATTAAACTGAATTTTCGGCTTACCCGACATCTCATTTGACAGCGCAGTTAAGACCAAATTATCTTATTTTTCATTTTGCTCTCATATCATTGAACGATATATAAAGGGCCTTTAAAACGTGGTTAATCAGACTGTTTAAAATGTTTGTTCAAATCGTAAATCAACGCAGAATGCATTGAATTATCAAGAAACCAGTCAAATATATATAAAAAGATATATTGCATTACATGCATGGTGATGATGCTTAGTTATTTATGTCGTTTAAGTAGAGATTTTTAACTTTCATGAAATTTAAGGACTTAAATTCCATTAAGGGGTTTCGTTTTAAGTTCTAATGTGGTTGATATTGAAAAACATAGCATGACACAATTGTATACAGTATATATATTGTACAAAATTTAATCATATACGAAACTCTATAACGCACGATATGGAATACCAAATTGTGTAGCAACAAACACAGAAAAATTATAGCATCAATGCACGACTGTGCATGTATATCGTGCCATGTATAAAAACCAGCGTGACAATGATGTTTTGAGAAATTATACTCAGATAGTAAACTTATATAAAAAAAATGGTTTGGAAATTTACGTATATCAAGAATTTTTTTTTTTTATTTTTTTTATTTAAATATTTTTATTTTGCTATTAGAATTTTTAATACGGATTCTGCCACTGAAGCTCACATCTGTACGTTTTTGTCCATGTTAAACTCTAATATTCTAAATAGTGAATACATTGGTATATTTTAAAGTATATTTGTATAATGCGATATAGCCCTCGAATTTGAAAACTATAAGCGTATTTATATTCCCAATTATATACAGATGGGATCAATTGTGTGACTAAAGACATTACATCTTGGTTTCAGACTAATGCTTGATAAAAAATCATAGCTGCATGGAAATGTATGAATAATACGTTTTTGAACTGTCCGTCAATAGTCAACGCTTCTAGCGTTGATTATCCGCCATTCAGTCATTATGTGATTTTGACGCCATCGCGTTTTTTTAATCGTAAGCCATTGCTGATTTTCTGACGGTGGCACGAACACAAAAGTGTTTCGTTTGAAATATGCTACATGTGTGCGTGTGAAGCATGAGGCGGTCATGCATTTTCATTTTCCCCTGGCGGTGGCACGCGGGCGATTTCGCGCACGTGCTCCGAACGCTTGCCCGCACGTGCCACGTCCATTATACTATAATGCCAGGGCCCCTGCTTCCGTTAGGAGGAGTTAGTGTGCGCCTTTGCGTATGGCAATCGTTATAAGCAGCTCGAGGTAACTTACTGCCAAGTTTATGTTATGGGACCATGCATAAATAATCGTTTATGTGCGGAGGTGTCCGGGGATTTTTTTAAATTTTATTTAATTTTTAGTTTTGTGGAAAATATACTTTTTATGAAAGCTTCTGCGTGAAACCTTTTGGAATTGGATTTCACCGCGGGGGAATCTCTGGAATTTATCGAATGCCAAATTGTAAACGATTGCAGTGTGAAAATATATACGCCGTATATAGTTCGCATGTTATTGCATTTAAAAAAAAATTTGAAGAATCATTGCGAGATTTTAGAAAGTGTTCCACGGAGATGGGTCTGTGCATGCCATTCTGAAACTTAAAATTGTCATTCCGATTTTCTTCTTTTTTGTAATGACCGATATTTAATCGGTTTTTTTTCCTGATGGATTTATGATCTTGGTCCTCAGCGAGGTACGAGATGCATGCAATGTCAAGGCCATGTTGTGAATGTGATATGCATGGCGTTCACACGTTCCTCGAAGCACAAGACGTGTAATAACGCAGCATTGACATACAAGGATAGAACAATTGATGTCCATTCGTATACTTTTTTCCTGCATGCTTATATCACTTATTGTGATGTTACATTTAATGATATAGTGTTCTGAAAAATGACTTTTTTAGCCAGCTTATTTCTGTTCGAAATTGTTGTAATATTTTCTGCAACATTCGGGCAACTGAATTTTGTTTTTTTGAAATGAACAATTGAGGAAAAATCTATAGGCTTATGCCTTTATTAATGGATTCTCGTTTCATGTCGGATTTAGCCTTTTGAGATCCTGGTCAACCCAGGGTTTCCCTCGAGGGAGCCATTTGCTGTAATCCCTTTGTCTTTTCATTCAATTCCTTGCCTATTGCGCATTGTGCAGTCGGCATATGTAGCCTACTTCCATGGTTCTATGGATTTCTCTCCTTTTTTGAATAAGTTGTATAATGCCCCTCGCAGAAATAGATTTAGATGGGCAATATATGAATGCTGCACGTGCACTGGACAAATTGGCCATTTATAGGCCGAAACAACATCGCAGTTAGGACGTTTCTGCATTTCGATTTTTCCCTTCCATCGTCCCCTTTTTCCATGCACGCCATATTTTTCGCTAAAAAAAATAATTTTGTAGGGTGTCAAAATTCCATGGAGCACAAGGAATTATGGTGAAATTTAACACATTCGTCTAACATAATTAAGACATTGCTGCATTCGGACACCACCGCGCACTGTTCATGTATAGTAATTTAGGAAATGGTGTAATTTGCCCAAAATGCCACACTTAATGTAACATGTTTCATCATTTAGTTCACGTTTCTTAATTTAGACATGTTTTACGTCTTTTAATTTGTTAAAGGTACATGTATACGTTGATTTCAGACATTTTCTAAAATTTAAGACATGAAACATGGCTAAATTTATGCTTTTTTACGGTGATGCAGTGATTTCCTCTAAACCCAAAGTATATCACTGAATTTATACGAAATTATCATTCGTATTTAAAACGAAGAACATGTGAAATTTTAGTAAGATTTTCTAAAATACTGTACTTTTCGCATGCACTTGATAGTATACGCGATCTTTTCGCTATATTTGGATGTTCTTGTCATTTCCTCTCATTTTTTTGTCGTATAAGAACTGGGTTTGGATTTTCAAAATGGCCAATTTCGCTTTCGGTATAATATTCCTGTTTACTATGGTCTGTGCTAATTTGAAGCGGGCCCAGCATGCTAAAGTCGTTCTCATTGTATAGCCGTGAGGGTTGGGGCCCGTGGGTTCAGCTAGCAGTCACGTTGGTTGACAATGATCGCCGAGAGGGCTAACCTTTAGCATAATGGGAACAGGGGCGCCCCTCACCGAGGGACAGCTGCATTGTGTCTGCATGTTGGCCATGTTGTGGTCCATGTGAACAGCCACCGCTCGCTGGGTGTTACATTAGCAGGTAATTTGTCCTTCGTGTACACTCCGTTGCTCTTCACATTTGCTAGCAATGGATGGCAAGATGAAATGTCGTCTGAAGGGCCCCGTGGAGCCTCCTGCTGGCAAAGCCAAAAGGAATCCTGATTATTGTTGGCAAAAAACGACGCATTTCCGTGCATTATAAGCCTAAGATGACGTACTGCCTTTGGCAAACTTCAAAATTCGCCTTCGCATTCCTCTAAGTCCATTGCTGTATCAGATTTCCTGGCAGTATAAAAAAAAATGCTCGCATTGACCACTCCGACAGTGTTATCGGAGAAATTGCAAACTGTAATACGTTAGTCAGAAGAAGGACATGTAGTAACTTTGATACAAAGGGTATATATAAAGACGCCACATTTATGGAAATGTAACAATACCATAAGATGATAGAACGTCTCTTGTATTCCAATTATATCACCTCTACCATCACGACCTGTTATCTGCATTTAATATTGATATATAGGCGATACGTGTATTGACGACGTTGATATTTACGAGTTTGAACTAAATGTGGTTCTGTTCAATAAGAGTTGAATCAAACAAAGAAAACTCTTGTTAGTATACAATACTGTAATATAGAGCTTAACCCTGCGGTATAAACGTGTATATATATATATACTTGCAAAACGTGTGGAAAGCATGGATGCAGTTATAACATCTAAATTATCAGATTCTATACCGTATATATAAATGCGTTCTAAACCACTATTCTTCGCATAGTCCGTTATTTATTTCACCAATAATTTTGTAAAAAACAGCTGTCGTTTTGTTTATTTTGGAGTAAAACATAGCTTTGCATCATTTCCATTGCTCGAAAATCGATTCTTTGCGAGAGCACGGTTCAACCATTTTCCCCCTATTAAATTGAAGATTTCAGAATGTAGTAGTCCGACTTTTTATACCTTTCTTCAAGCTGCTGCATATCGATGTTTTTTCTTGACAATTCCTTATGACGATTTTATCGCGTAGTCTTTATGCTTGCGTTCATGCAGTCGCACTTTTATACTTGATCGTTTTGTGTATACAAAATTTCCAAACTGCATGCAGGCGAGATTCCGTTTTTTATATTTGAAACACCTTGGAAATTTCTCCAAATTAATATTTGAAATTTGGCAACTTTCTCATACCCTTCATGGCTTCATATGGTATATCGTAATTCTTGTATTGTGAAAGCTTAATTTACGCAATATACAGTAATTCCGTGCTCACGGTGTAATCCAGTGCGCACGCAAACTTTCTATACGTGAAAAATTACTTGGAAAATATAACGTGTATACGTGTTTTTGTGTATACACAGAAAGCTTAAGGGCTCGCATTCGTGGGTACTTATAATTCTTACTTCTAATTTTTTTGACCACTAAAGCCAACCAGCGGGCAAACCATCGGTAATTTAAATGCATTACCAATATTTGCCCGCTGGTTGGCGCTAGTGATAAAAAAATTTAGAAGTAAGAATTATAAGTACCAACGAATGCGAGCCCTAATTCAAGTATATATTGACATGTTATTAAGACAGTATTAATTAAAAAAAACATGACCAAAATATGTTTAAAAACAAAATTTCAAGATGGAGGAAGCATGCCGTCCATAGGTGGACAAACGTGCATGAGCGTTCAGCAATGGGATAATGTAGTTAAGTTTAAAGAAGCTTGAAGAAAGCCACATGCGTAGCGATACGTCGCTTGAAATAATGCGATTTTGGTCGTGTTTTTTAAATTAATACTGATTTGTTCCGACCACTTGAACATTGGAATGTATGTTATTAAGACATCTTAAAATCTCCAAACCCACTAAATATGTATGCGGTGTAAAAAACCAGCGACTTTTGCAATGTTTGTTGCACGTTAGAACGTTTCAACCAACCTTCTACTTCGCATCTTGTGTCCCATATCTTCATGCCTATTTTAACAACCACTGTAGAAGTAGGCATACTCATTCTAAACCTCTGACTGAGCTCCGTGCTAATACGGATGCATGCTTACTATTGGTCTTTCTTTTTGCATGCGATTAGGCGATGGAATAACCTTCCTGACGATAGTTCAGATTTAACTCGAGTGCAATTTAACAATGATGACTTAAGTCGCCACTGATGTAGGAGCATTCTCCTGAAAATGGGCTGGACCCCCCTACCATATGGCATTTAATTGCTGACTGTATGGTACTGAGTTGAATTGACGTTGTCATAAGACGCATTAAAATTATTCAAAAATCAGGCTTGCACACGTCTTTAACAATAGTTTTTTTTGACACGTTATAATTGTTAACGTTTAAATGCCCATTGGATTCGGGCGCAAAAGTATTTTTAACAGGGTTTCCACAGACCTGGAAAACCTGTAAAAGTCAGGGAAGAATGGCTTATTTTGAAAAAGTCAGGGAAATTCAACGTTAGTCATGTTGTTGCGATCCAAAATTAAAGCTTCTTAATGGTTAGCTCGGAGCACATTTTCCGAGTAGAAATTTGCAAAATGTTCCACATTTTCCGAGTTCAGCTTCTCAAAATTCTCCACATTTTCCGAGTACAAATTTGGAAAAAGTTCCACGTTTTCCGAGTACAAATTTGGAAAAAGTTCCACGTTTTCCGAGTACAAATTTGGAAAAAGTTCCACGCTTTCCGAGGACAAGTTTGCAAAATCTTTAACGTTTTCCTAGTACAAATTTTCAACATTTTTCGGGCACAAAATTGTTACCGGGTATAAGTATAATATTTTGCAAAATATGCCAATTTTTGGCATAGTAATTGCAGGGAAACCCTGTTTAAGGTGTATACTTTGATTTGCTTTTGCTAAAACCGGTTGGTAGCAATATTGTATTCTCGGTGGTTCTTTGTTATGATGAAACTATACCGTAAACACGTATGAAGTTGGTTAGCCACACGAGTGAATTGCACGTATATACCTTTAAATTTTCTTGACTAACGAGCCGATAAATGTGCGCGAGACAAATCAGTTCCCGCTTTGACAGACTTTATTAAGCTTCTAATTATAAAAATGCAGTTTGTGCCTGTGGCAATATCGATGAATTTATTTTTGTGGGATTGGTGCTCGAATGAAAGGTGGCCGCATTTGACAGGTGATGAGTGCTACCCTTCCCTCTATTAAACTCGATCCTGGTTAAAACGATGCCGCAAATCAACGTGTCCTCCTCGAACCTTGTCAGAAGTAAACATGGCTGCCGGCTAGTAACCTACCTGTGTTACTTTTGGGCTTGTGGGGGGTCGCTCATGAAACCCCTCGTCCAATTTGATGCCTAATTCCACGCATTTCTCGACCATTGTCGGCGTCCTTTGCACCAATCTATCTCATACCGGACGGTGACAGTTCGCTGTCAGATTTGGTCGATGGAAGACCCTGATAACGGGGCAGATTTCGTGCTGTTTCCACGCACACGTGTGCGAGGGTACCGTCAGACATTGGGCTGACCAGTGGACAGAGTTCGAAAAAAGTACGTAAACAACTTGACCCTCGTATCATTCCTACTGGACACCCTGCCAGCGTGTCAGTAAAATACCATCGCGTGTACTGACGAAAATAGACAAACATAAAAGAGATTTGCATAATATGTAAATGCGTCGACGTCTGCGATGCGTTTTGCGCAGACTTGTTTTTGTACTTAAATATTAAATGAGTGGGATTAACTACTTAAAACTAAAATCCTACTTGAGCGAAAGTATAGAACCACCACGCTGAAAGTTGCGCAGTCCACGCAGTTTGAAATGACAGTCCATGCGGTGAAGCGTCGTGGGTGGGAGCGGTTCAAACTGGCGTCATAATTTTAAGAAACTGGATTAACGAGCCTGCCATCAAGTGGTTGGAAGTAATAATAGAAGAAATAATAAACACAACCAGTAACGTTTTTTTTAGGGAAAAACGACGTTTCGGAACCCATGTTCCATTCTTCAAGTTTATGATCTGTTAGGTAAACAAGAAATTTTACAAAATTTTAAAAATTTCCATATTTATCAAGGACAAATTCGCAATTATTTCAATTTTGGAGGAAAAACTTGCCACGTTTTTCCGTGAATAAATTTGCAAAAAAATTTACGTTTTTCCGTGGATAAATTTTCAAAATTGTCCATGTTTTATCGAAGACATTCCCAATTATTTCAATTTCGGAGAAAAAATTTGCCATATTTTCAATGTTTGCCCGAGAGCAAATATGCTGAAAACTTCAATAGTTTCCGAGAACAAATTTGCAAAATTTTCCAACTTTTCACGAGAACAAATTTGGAAAATTTTCCAAAATTTCCAACGGTTTCCGAGCACAAATTTGCAAAATTTTAAACTTTTTTGACGTTTTCGAGGACAAATTGGCAAAATTCTCAACCTATTTGTGAGTACAAATTTTTAAAAATTTACAATGTTTTGTGAATACAAATTTGAAAATTTTGAAAAAAAATGCTAATTTTGCATATATTAAAATTAATCTTGCCTGGGGGCATTAGGAATCCCAGGACCCAGGTCCGCTACTTACACAGGTTTGGAGAGCCACGGCTCTTATGTTGGTACCTCGATCGACATCTGACCCCCCCCCCCCCCTCCCTCCTTGAAAACCTATACCTACGCCACTGCTATACATGCATGATGGCTAATAGCAGAGTATACTCTGCTAATAGCTACAAATTAGTCCACTGTTACTAGAGCTGTATACAGTATGAAACCATATAGGTCACCCATCGAGTGTTCCATTTCATGGGTGGAGTCGATCCCCTGACCCCCTGTGGTGACATTGTCACCCCCCTTGACCCCACACACAGCCAATATTTTTTTTTCCGTAAAAAAGAACCAACATCTTTTAGGAATACAAATTTGCCGCTTTTGCTATTGAACCCCTAAATTAGCGATTGGGGGTTCTTCTTTGGAGCACACCTTATCCGACAGGGGACTAGGACGGCAGGCGGTCCTTTCGTGCTGGGCCTTATTCGAGCAGCCCCATGATCGCTACTGACAGTGGCTTCCGCCATGTTGAATCTGCACGTAATTTCACAAAAGAATAACTTTAAAACTCCGACTGAATTTGACGTGTACCACAACGTTCTTATATATCCCATGCATCATAGCAACTTCCTTCAATTTTCCATCGAAATGTGCAATGTATTTAGGCCAACTTCGATACACCGACACACAATGCCGCAATAACACCTTTGATCGAGTCCGCTGTCTTGCGAATGGTATGAATATAACTTTAAATTTTATTATACTGAGAATCTAAGCAAATTACAATTGGAATGTATTGAACTGCATCTTTTTATACTGACATGTTTCAAGTACGTGTATATAGTAATTTTTTAAAGTTTGGGAATTATTACTTTAAATTTAGCGAATTTTCATCAAAACAAATATCAAAATGACCTTATTTTACAGTATACAGTATGCCAAAATGGCACGTCCTATCAAGACACATTCAACATTGGCGGGTTTGTGTTTCTATTATATGGACAATAGTTAAAAAACAATGAAATCGTTCCCGAAATGTCAGTGGTGTGACAAATACAACTGCATCAGGTGAAATCATTGCAAAGGCCAGACTTTATACAAATCCATTTTATTCGATTCGATCAGCCACAAATTCAAAACGCATGGAACATTGTAAGGGTTTAATATCTTTCAATTGTGAACCATCCATCATGCAGGGTAAATGAAATAGATGTACATGTTCACGCGCGAGGCTACACACATGGCGATGAAAGACCAGTATTTTAACAGATGTCTCACCGTGTATTCATTTTATGGATGGATTTCATTGAACTAGGGGATCCATAGAAATTTCTATAGGATTGTCTATAATTTCATTAGCATTTTGTGCTCATCTCTCTTATTATGAAGTCTTTTATGACCATAGTGTCCGAACAAACTCATATTTGCTAAGCCAGTAACTGTTTGCCCACTATATGCTGTATGAATGATTTGAAAGGTCTAGCTAATACTGAATGAAACCCTGAGGACCATATGTGCCCCAATGTGGGCCATTAATAACCAGGGCATCTTTTAAAAAAATGTTACTGGTATCAGTTAGTCAGATGGTATCCACATTTATTTTCTGTCTTTGGTGAGACTTTACCATCTCCGTGTTTTGAATTCTCTTATATTCATGTAAATGAGTATCATGTACATGTAGAATACCGTATCAGGAACGACAACTATATAGGAAAACCCACAGAGCTATTTTTGTTCGCCCAAAAGCACGGAAACGTATATGTGTATATCTACGAGAGATTCATGATAGCTTGTCATATGGTGACCTTAAACCATCAATTAACACGGAGCGTTACATGTGCTTAAAGAATTAAAAATTTCGAAATAATATTTGGATGACAAGATGGAATTCACCTCAATTCATCTCCTTTTTACCGTCGAGCAACAGATATCGTGATAAAAATTGGAGCATTTGGTGAAGCATCTGGGATGTTGCCTCTTACTTGATAAAGTGCCATCAAGCAAACAAGCAAGCCGGGTACGATATGCATCAAGAAACAGAAAGGAAATGTAAAAATCACATATACTGACACCGGGAATTTTTCATGGCGAATTTCAATCAAATGATAACGCATAAAGTTTTCTGTAATGTTAATTAAACGAATGGCGAAGAAATTCTCCATACGTTTGAGTCATTCCCACACATAATTTACAATGCCACGTGATATACAGTATAGGCCTACAGCGGAACATTTCGATTGAACTAATAGCAAATAATTCAGAAATTCCAATGAGAGCCAATTCGCAACAATTATCAGGAAGTTAATTGTGTTACTGACCATATGCTGTACATGTACAAGTATTGTACATGCATGCACTTTCAATACAATGTATTACTTTGTTCAATTTTTTTTAAATGTCCTGACATTTATACATTTACATATGCGAGGTACATGTACTTCATCGTTTGTTAATGCGTTATCTCGCATATTTTCGGCACTAACCAACCATGACATAATGACAATTCTAGATTCTCCAAATCTGCATGGAGAAAATCCATAAGCATGCAGAAGTCATATTCATCCGTACGCGCTCCCTGTCATATATCATTTATTTTTTAGAAGTTTCATGCGCGGCACGACACGACACGGTGCATGTATGCAGATTACAAGATAAATATTTCAGGATGATAGAATATTCCATATATAATAAGCTTACTAAATATGCTAAAAAAAATTCCTGAAAATATGGAGCAGCGCGTCGCGCCGCCATTTTTCTCATTCGCACGCTGCGCGGCGCGCACAACTTTTTCCTTATCTATGGCGCATAATGCAAAATATGAAATTCAAACAGTATATGCCTATGCGGGGCCCAGCTAGAAAAATGCATAAATCAAATCAAATTAAGAGGCACGCTGCATACAGGCGTATCTCAGTGAATTATGCGAGTTGCCTACACGTGTGATCCGGCTGCAGGAGTAGAGGGGTGTTCCCAAAATATTGCGTTGTGGTATAGCCCTTCACTCCCCCCTTCACCTCCCTCAAAAGTGCAATGTTGACTTCGCAGTTATTTCTATAATAAAGCGTTTTGGCATCACACTCTCTCCATGGCCAGGCTCCTCTCCCTTATGAATGGATATTAAACATTCCACGGCTTATTATTGACGACAATTTATTGTGCTTGGATGTCATAGTTTGCACATACGCCTTTTCGCCTGAATTTAAGGCACTGGATATATTTCAATATGAGGTTGGGATGTCAAAATAGTTGAAGCTTTATAGGAAAATATCTACGACGAAGAATAATTCCCCATTTTCTATATTGGAATCCACGAGAATAATAATAAACGTCATAAATTTCGCGTCGGCGCAACACACTCCATATTGTCTTTGGAGGAAAATCTTTGTGCTAGCAATTCATATTGTTTGTCTACGACCAGAATCCGGCTATATATATTTTTCATAGAGAAGTATATACATCTATACAGCTGCGTTCATATGGAGGGGGAGGGGGGGGGGGGTTAATCCTATCTCGTGCTATTAAACGAGGAACAATGGCAGTCTATTCTGCCATTTGGTCACTCGCACTAGAAAGGCCAAGAAAGAGACACTAGGAAAATAAAGACCACAGCCCAATAGGACGAAACCCCAGAAAACCACTCTTATCTATACTGCGAATACAATTGTGAAATTGGAAGACGGAAAATCAGAAAACTTGAAAATGTTAAACAAAACTATAACAAGAAAAAATCTGATAAGAACATTTATTGTTTATGTACACTTGGCGTATTCTATTTTACTATTGATTTTATTCGTTATTCAATAAAACCTCTAACTTGTGCATCTCATGGTATCCAAGTAATTTTAGCATATTTATATGTTCTTAGCTTATGCATCAATTCTATATATATACGACTTTGCAAATAATAATTATGCAAAATGCCTAATGGCTGAAGGACTGTTAAGGAATAGTTATATGCAGATCTAATGTCCAACGCAAGGGATCCTTGACGAATTTTATAGACTATTTTCACTCCACATACTTCCATGTTTTGATATCATCACTCGATCAATTCAAACTGATCTGATGGAAGTTCTAATCTAATGGAAATAAATATACAAATAAAAGGTCGTACGAAACCTCGAGCGATCCAAAATGGTGAAATTCGCCATTTTTAACTCGGGATTTGTGCCAGTAAAGCCTATGCCTCTCCACAAACGAGATGCCGCCTCTCAACTCGGTAGCCATTTTGATTCGGTAAATAAATATTTCAAACTGATGAAAATGAAAATGCGCGGGAGCCTCAATAGAGGTCGCAAACAACGGTTAGATTATACGGCTCAGACCACAATGGCCTGTGTTCACGGTGTATATAAATACAGGGTGCTTTTCAAGGGGTAAAACCGAAAGCGGGAGGGGGAGGACAAAAATCCTCAACAGATGGCCCAAACACAAGAGTCGTTCCATAAACGAGTGTGTGTATACTTTAAATGATAGTTCATGAGGTATTAAAGACCTAAAAGAGAGGAAAAATCATGGAGGGAGGAATATGGGGGGTCAACGTGCTTGTGTGTGGCATGAAATAGAAGGGGGATGGGGGTCTGGGGCATCTTTAAAGGTAGCCCAAGGCTGAGCTCAAGAGTTGCATTGTAAGGGAAACTCTTTTATATACACAGCAGAATTAACACCCAGAGATTAACATTCGAAGTGGGTGGGAGATGGGGAGGGGAATGGGAGAAGGCCCCGTTGTTGTAAGAAAATGGCATACAGTTTGCCAAATAAATATATTAGGGGGCATCAAAGTACACTGGAGCGTATTGTAGGGATTAAAACCTAGGGCCAAAAACACGCACGTCTGTTATCCCGTGACTTGGGGGAGGCGACCAGGCGGTCACGTGCGGGATAATATCCCATGGGCGATCGTGGTCAACTTTTATCCATGCATACTAATTTATCACAAAATTCCTCTTTCGATCTGCGTATTTTATTTAATTACTTTGCTAGCCGCGTACAGTAGTCATTCAGCGCTTAGTAATTGTGGAAGAACCTTTTGTCACCTTAAAGGAATCGCCAGGAAAGAACCCGAGTTATAATTCTAGTAGATTATTACGAGAAAATGGGCGTATAGCAAAAGTGGAGGGACGGCTTAATTGTCCCTCCACTTTTGCGATCATTTTTGGGCAGCTTATTTCGCATAATTCGCGAAACAGGGTCATGCTTTTCTATCGTGCTCCAGAAATAGTTTGTTCTATGTTCTTTGGAATAGCACTGTCGATGTCTATTCCACTTTTCAACAAGAGTTATAACGGCGAAAAATGGCCGCCTATAAGTCGTCAAAATTTGCTTATCCACCTGTTTAACTCGTCTATTTTTCACACACTGAATTCAGCATTTCAAAGAGTAAAAGCCGAGTTCTGGGCGCCCTTAGTGCGAAAAAACTGAACGGTGTTTAATCTGAACCCGGAGACAGATTGGTTGAAAACGAGGGGTGAATGGAATTGAAGGGGGAACAGAAAAGCGCCACTTTATTAATTATGCACGAAGAGGGTATTTGGTGATGAGCAGGGATGGGACGAAAGGGACAGGAGCCCACAAATTACTCGGAGGTAAATGATAGGGGAAATGGCAGTCCCAAACCCCTCGCATTTCACGGATGAAGGGAAAAAGCGTACAACGAATAGTGTAAAGTCTAAATATACCGTATTAGAACAGACAGCCTTGCAATGCCATTACAAAGCACGGCGTCGAATTCGATGTTCGTTACATGCAGGGAAAGGATATACCGTGAAAAATGAATATAAAGTTCTGGAAAAATCGACGTTTATGGATTACTACTAACCCAGTTTCTTTTAAACACCACCGGACCATGTTCGTTTTCAGAACCCTGTGTCATTGCTACCACGGGAAGTAAACCAACCACCGTACTAAAGAATGAGCATGTCAGACGAACTTTGCACCACCCAAGTTACCCAACACCTTCCAACAAGGGTTATTATAGATAAGTTGTACGAGTATCCAATGTAGACGGGAGTTCATGCCTGCACCTCACAGCGCTCGTGTTTTTCCTTCAGTGTCGTCAATCGATACGGATCCATAGGTGTCAATCATCCCCCAATTGTCAACGCCTCTGGTGGCGCCCAGTGGCGTTTTACAATCGGTTGCACCGCATCCACATTTGCACGTTGCGAAAGGGGGGAGAATTAATGGGAGGATTAAACAAGATGGTGGTGCGGGCTGCATTTTAATATTGAAACAAATCCGGATCAGCGTGCATACGGGTTGCAGCCCTCAAGGGGCTATAAACACTTTCGAAATCTCGAATCAGAAGACAAATACATTTAGAGCTTGTAATTCACTAATATGTACGTAATCAAGTTTGTAAATATGTAAACACCTTTCAGAGAAACCGTCGTCGTATCCGAGCCGTGGTATATCACGAGTTCACCCCGCTATAAAAAACTACTTTCCAACTATAGGCTTGCCGCCATTGTTTTCTTTTTTTTTTCTGTTTCAAATACTCAGCATCCGAAATCACGAAGAAATAATACGCATTCGTTTAAAACAATATACACGTGGCACGAACATGTTTAACGAAGCAAACATAATAAATGCTCTTGGGTCATTTCCAAAGCCCAGTGTTTATAGGCTGATTGCTGAGGATCAACGCGAGTTGTTTACTCTGCACAATCTAAATTAAATTTCACGCGTCCGACTTCATCTGTATGAATACTACAACAACGAAAACAACAACAACAACAACAACAACGCGTGCTGCTGCACCTGTCGCGCGACTTTTAATTCCAGTGCTTTAAATTCACACGCAAAACGAGCCTCCGGGGGCGCCATCTATGCTGTCATGGCGCGCCGTACTTCATTTCTTGCGTGCTTCTTACGAATAGGCCACGCACAAATAATGGTACACCGAAGGTCGTCTAAACGCGTGTTTTAGGCAGCATAAAACGCAGAAGTGTGTAACTAGAATTAAAGTACTGTTTATGCGTATCTGCCAGCGAACAACATGCATTAATTGGTTTTAAACAGCGCTAACTTTTGGCACAATTCGTAAAGATCCTGTCCGAGTGATTTTAATCTTAGAGGCATGTGTCGCATCTATAAGTTGCGATGTATGTACGGTATTTTTTTGGAGATATGTTACGCTCGAAGCTCGCGTCTTTTAATGGGCTTTCAACTGAAGCGGTTTGCTTTGTCAGGGGTGAATAAAACAGGCGCGAAAAGTGGATGATAAATTCGCGCGCGCTGCTAAAGATGCGGTTGCCAGGACGCGACCGTTGTCACGCGGTTGCCATGGTTGCAAGGGCTGCTGGCGCGTGATCGGGACGCTCTTCCCCAGCCAATGAGAGGGCGAGGTGCGAGGGACGGAAACGCGAGCACCTCGGATTAGGCAAGAGCGTCAACAATGGACGGAGGCGTGAAAGCGGAAAAACGCCATCCCCGTCCAAAACAATTATTCTCGTGCATGGACTTACGTTTATCCCGACACCCAAAACGATGCGGACCCAACGAGCGCACGGTTGCTAGGGCACCGGAAGTCGTTCGACGCACAAAAAAAAACTTCGCGAGATTGCGAAGAATTACGCCGTCATAATATTAACGTTGGCGTCGCACGAGCGCTATAGCCCATAATCCGGAGAATCCGATAGGGCGGCCATGGTTATAAGAGATGCGTGCTATCATGAGCTCCGACATTTTTTGCTGAAAAGATTACATTCAGCAGGTATTTTAAGAGGAAATCGTTATTGACGTTTACTTCGAGATATTTGTAGATGTATATACGGTAAAATGTATGATTATACAGACTAATTATAATTTCGTGTAAACGAGATGAAATAGCTAGATTTTAGGGGGAATGCCATATTACGCCGGCAATTTATAAAGGCGAATTCCGAAAAGTTTCGAGAAACTTAAACGGACTAAGAAGTGGAAAAGTCGAGACAATTTGCAGAAATTCCGGATCAAGAATCGAGATTCTGTAGCAGAAATGTTAGAAACAAAAGTTGGCGAAATAAAGGAAAAGGCTGGAAAAACTTGATCGATCCTATCAGGCGTCGCACTATACGAAACGTATATCCGCAACCTATCAATGTCGTTTGAAGTAGGGAGTAATTCAAAAATAATCGACTATGGATACATGTTGAATAGTTGTAAACATGCATGATGGTTGTTGACAGACTCGTCATGGAAAATCAGATTTTTCCAATTTTTAAAACTAAAAAATATCTCCGAATTTGCGAACTGAGATTCAATTGAAAAACTTACTTAATGATTGTACAAATAAAAGCAACTGTTTGTATGCACAGTCATGCAGGCAACACTGATTTAAGACGCGATCCATTAGCTACTACATGTAACTGCAGAAGCAGAACACACAAATGCATATCAAAAATTCCATTTGCAATTCCCCGATATCTGTTGCCAAACGTTAAATAAATAATCTTATGACGTGCAGATTTCAAGGGATATTTCATTTAAATTCATTTTTCTATCCCTAAAGTATTTGTACATGTACTAGTATATTCAAATTGCGCGCTTGAGTATAGCCTTTCTTCGAACTTACATTAATATGTTTGTCCAATATTCAAATAAACAGGGTGCATGAATGTTTCAGTTTCCCCAATAGTTTGAAGCGTTATAATGAAAATTATCTACCAATCATTAAGATAAAAATGAAAAATTACCAAGCACGAGAAAGACCATTACAATATTGCTTTTATTAGCAATTCTCCTTATGCACTCAATTTTAGCTGGAACTATACGACTGTATACATGTATTCTCCTTTATCATATGACCATGTCCGCAAGTTTCATACGTGAACTCTTTTGAATGTTTAGTTATATTTTGTATATGTCAATGGGGCTTATCTAATACTTATATTAGATAATTAAATAAGTATACATGTATTAAATTAAAACAATTTGAATTGTGGTCAAAATATTCGCCATGGTCATTCCTTTTTTCGAGGCCCAATCATCATTTCTCGCTGATTTCAGTGATCTGGAAGTTTAATTTCAAGATAAGGGTCCATGCAACTGTTTAGCAGCTTAGGAACTTCTGCATATGTATTTGCAGAAAACACGAACTGCAGAAAGATAAGTACTCATGGAGGTCCAAAGGCGGCAAAATGCAGTCACCTGCAAGAGTAACCGGATGACGCGATCACTGGTTTAGCGAAGTTTTCGTGTGCATAAATACATTTTTTAACTATTTTCGTATTTCGGGTTTACTTTTCGCGATGACATTGTTCCCGTCGAGGACCCTCGAGTTGTTGAACATCATTTCGTTACCAGGACGCTCATTGTCGTCCGAATTTGCAAACATATTTACGTTGCCGTCGAATAATCCTCCGGTTTTCTTCCCGAAGCTCTTGTTTAGTTCTTTATAAATATACTTTTGTGAGAAAATGCTTTTTTTCTCTGCATAAAGGCGACTAAATATCGGCTCAAACGCCGGAAAATCACTCGAGAAACACGCTTTCGACGATCTCTCGGAATGTGTTGGAGTGTCGCCCGAGTGGTCCTTCAACCGGTCTGGAAGTACTACAGGAAATCTTTCCAGTGCACATGTGACAAAAAAGGACGTTACTTTGTGCGCGTTTGGGTTTATTCGCTAACATATCGGTCAGAAATGTGCAACATTGGCACTGCTGCATGAATGGTGGGTCCATCGAATATTTTTGCCTGGCGAAATGGCCGCGGGGGCTGCGGTTCAAGAATGAGCGAGGGTTATTTCCATGGCTTATAGAAATAATTGCGTGGGAAATAAAAATCACTGTATTTAAGTACAGTTCATTGAAACTTTTTTTTTTGGGAAAAAAAATCTTTCGCCCAAATCCATTAATTTGAATTGCAAATGCAAGCCTGCAATCGAGTTCTTTTTTCCTGCACTAAATGCATCGAACATACAGGGTGCGTCACATTTCGAGTTGTCTCGATGAGGATGACGAACAAGAACAATTCATACACTTTTCAACACGACTATATCATAACCAGCACCAACCTATATTTAATACTTTTGTCCCAATATGTCGATCAACTGTTAAGTCTCGTAAGTTAGCAACCCGAACAGATAATATGCATGTGATCTATTTTTACGTAATCTGCCATTTGGAAAATTACATGTGCGCAAGTCAACCGAAAGGATGTTTAATAAACATGGCGAAGTAGGCTGACGTCGCTCCCTAACCGGTGTCCTTCTTTGTTATTGTTGACTGCATTGATCATTAATGACCGTTTGAGCCCTCACTACAGTTATTTCTATACAATCTATATTTAGGTCCTTTGACAGTGTTGATTTGCACCCTAATTGCATCGCGATAACCCCTGTAAATAAGGCTGTCCGCCATTTTTCTTTTTTTCGCTCCTCTTGTTGTTGCCGAGACTTTCGACGCATTAAATGTCCGCAGAAAAGTCGCTAATTAGAATCTATTTCTGGCTCGATTTCTATATAAAAAACCACGCGGTGACGATTGCATAACGTATAAGCACCGGATGGACGTACATGTATACAGGATACAGTATATGGTAATTGCATGGATTTAAAATGCCGCAAGTATCTGTATGGGTGGAATCCTGCACAGTGTATGACCAGATGACCATTGTACAGTATATATATACCGATAATGGAAGATGGATAACTTGTTTTGTTTTGGAAGAGAAATACTTAAAAAGACTCTTACTGTGTTTTAAAATATGAGTATATACATTGAATGCGCATTGTGTTTGTCAACTCATGCATATACTGTATACCCTAGCTATACCACGTCCCGATTATCAAACTCAAATACACTGTGTATCAATGTCCTTATGATCGGCTATAGAACACTTATGCATGTGGCATATGTACATATGTAAAGTTTGTAATACTAAATTGAATTGCTATATGAATGATAAGTATTGAAATTTCATTTCATTTTCGTAGGCACTCGTCGCAGAAGATGGTTCCGAAAATCGAATCTTGTTCCAGTCAGTAAACGAAATTTATGACCACCAAAAGGTCTCCTTGACAGAGGAGGATTTGGGAATGTCGAATCGCTTCATATTTATAGGTACAGTATATATCCATTCTGTTTCCAAAATAAGCATGTATACAAAATGGAATTATTCGAAATACACAAACCCTTTGTTTCCTATTTGGAGATTGCACACAGATATAGGCCTATATATATAAAATAGAAAACGACGCCATTTTGTTTTTAAGGCTAGCCAATCCTGTTGGATCAAACATGCAAACAAACGCCAAGTCCGTATGATGGGCCGTTCGTGGCACACTCCCCAGGAGCGCGAACTCCGTGGGGAATAACAAGGCCATAAATCTTTTCTAATTTTCTCCGGACCATAAAACTGTCAAACAGGTTTCCCATCCCCCATCCGAGATGCGTCCAGGTCATATGGCGCCATCTTTTGGCGATAAAGGCAGCTAAATCTAACTCCTGATCGCATAAAAGGGGTTAGAAAATCAAAGAATAATTTTTACCCGGGCAAGGCAGGGTATTACCGCTAGTTATGTATGAAAAAGAGAAAAGCCATTTCAGTAATAGGAAATCCATATCAGCACGCGGGTGATTTTAGCAAATATCTTCGTATATTTGATAAATGTATAGAAATAAAATGGTTTTAGTACTGTCAAGTCGAAATGTGCATCAACACTATGCCCTAATTAGAGTTGCACTCATATGACACGCAGATGTTGCACTCTTCGCCACCAGGGGCTTTGTTGGCTGCTTTTTGGAGCGTCGGACGTCTTCCAGAAAACCTTAATTTGGCTGATTTCCCTCCTTGTGTTTTGAATTACAGCCGTCAGAAGTGCGCCGCATAACCCATTCGTGCCTAAACCTGATCCTCGTTGACTTACTTGTTCTATGACAAATGCAAAGGCTCGTCATCTTGCCATTTTGTCATCATGTCACGAGGTTGACAGGCTGACATGGCACTTGGCATGTCGGCTGTTAAGAGGCCATTTTTCATTGGTGTTGGCTTACGCTTATGCATAAAAAGCTTCGTGGTGTAGATACGTGTTATCTTCGTGTGCCGTACATTTGTACGGTCATGAGCCCACGGTTTCCAATCATCTGACAACAACAAAAAATGAAGCATACGTATGCAGACGACTTCAGCTGTCCGGTGTCTATCAAACTTTTATTCTTTGCTGCTCTGCCATGTAAAAGGTTAATGGTTTATAGCGGGCTTGAAGGGCAAAATTGATTTTAAAATGGTCGTTCTCCATCCCGACCTGTGAAAATTCAATTCAATTCAACTCAGTACCCTACAGTCAGCAATTAAATGCCATATGGTAGGGGGGTCAAGCCCATTTTTA
>JAQGBX010000351.1:0-38472 GCA_034698745.1 Megaphyllum sjaelandicum | reverse complement strand
CAAAGCGATCGGTAAAGAACTTTCGGAGATTAGCCATAAATGACAAACGCAAATTTACATTTTTATTTATATAGATTCTTCTCAAATTTAATTAAATTATTAATATAGTTTTAAAATTTCTTCGAAAAACTGCGACTTCATGCACTCGCTCGCTTCGTTAAAAAAAATTACATTGACGATTAACGCTCGCCAATTTGATGCCGAGATGGACACCTAAGATGGCGGCAATTTTGAACATTTGCGTCCTGCAATTGGTTGCATGATTTTTGTTCAAAGCGTTAAACTGAGAAGATGCAGTAGACATGCTTTCGTTCAATTATCGAATTGATCAAACTATCACGTAAATATTTACTAATTATCCAACCAAACCAGTTGCATAGGCAATATTGACGCCCCAACTTGATAAAAACCGCTCATGTTCACGCAACTCTAGAATATTTTCAATTCAACTCAATACCCTACTCTATCAGCATCTACATGTATATTGCATGCAAAAATAGCCAATAGAATGGATCCGATTTAGCTCGATCGATGTTCCACTATAGAGTTGGAATGAAAACTTCGACTGGCTCGGTGGTTTCATTAAATGATCTCCTCCACCAATTTAAGATTCCCGGGAAAGGCAAACCTTTCAAAAATATCCATGTTTATAACCGCTCGCCTTGACCTCGGTTTGTGCCATAGTAGAGAATGGGCCATTTCGGTAACATTTACTCTTTAGGGCCTACTGGTGACGGCCGGTATCAAATCGAGAGGCTCTCCATTGTACCATTTCCAATTTTATGTCAACATTTTCCATATTTAATATACAGTTGCGGTGGTAACAAATCACTGCATAGTAATTACTTTTGGTAATATACAGTATATTTAATTTTAGTCCTGTATTGATGCCGCAACTGATGCTCTCGAATATGACGCTAAGCTTTTGGGAGGAATGGCATTCGGAATGGGATTTGTGCAGGTAAGTCTATTGAATTGGGGCTTTGTTACGATGTGTAATATATCATTAAAGCTGCTACTTTGCGTACTAATATCGCTGTCGTTTTTTTTAGCTGGCCGGTCTTTTGATAACCTGTGCTGACGTACTGCTAATTAAGTGCATAAAATGCATGTGTCCATGCTGTTGCAGTTAAAATCCACCAAACTAATGAAATTCACAAATGCGTCAAAATTATTTTTTTAGAAAACAAAGAATGTCATTGTTTTAACAGTATCATAAGGCTCATATCATAATTTACTAAGGTTCTTTCATCAACCCATTGTATTGTTTAACTATGAGGTTTGTAATCTAATCTGCTAACGAAAGATAGGGTTACGAAAAAGTTATTACATGTACATCATAAGTATTGTGCATGTTTTCTTCAACATCAACTTCATGTCAACAAAATGTTTTCAAATTCATCGAGATGTATAATGCGTAATTTTACTTCGTGATGTCTGAACATTTCATTTCTCCAAATAAATGCATCTCGAATGTAATACAGTGCTTGTCGATAAAACTAATTTAATTACGCATATTGCATTACGCTATATTGGATGTTTTTAGTCAGCTATAGACTAGTATACATGAACAATTATAAGTCATTTTCAAATATAATAAACAATATAATAAATGTTAAATCGTTTCTTTAAATGGAATGTTTTCCGTTTTTTTTTTGCTTGCTTATTTTGAAATTAATGGGGAAATACACTTATAGAAAAATAGTTTCCAAATAAGTATATACATGTACATGTAGTTCTTATATAAGCAGTTTTATTTCAAATTTAGGCATAAGTAAAACATCAAACTTTTTCCAAATTTAATATGCCAATATCTCCATAATAACAGGTCATTATATGTAAATAACATATAGTAACATCATTTGAAGTAGGCATAACCATTTAGATCCTTGACCGAGCTCCTTGCTAAGATAAATGCATACTTTTGGCCCTTCTTTTTGCACGAGAGTACGAAGGATTAATTTTCCTAAAAATAGTTCAGATTTGTTACAAATTCAATTTAGCAATCATGAATAAAGTCTATATACAGTAGGCGTTTAAATAAAGCTCTTCACGTACAGGGTTAGAATGAAAGAATTGCATAAGACGGCAAATTGCACTAATCCAAGCTCAATTTCCGGTACTGCAGTTTCGTTTATAGTTGTCTCCAATATTTAAACAAAATTAAAAACTAGATTTTTTCATATATTTCCTGCTCTCGATGATAACATGTGGCGACCTCGATCGGCAATATCAAACTTCCCGAAAAAGTGCTTGACAAGTTTTTAGCAAACTATATTATTGATAACATCCAGTTTAACCTTCATTTGCAGTACGTACGTTACATGTATAGTATTACAAACTATTTAATTTAAGTGTATACAAGATGAAGACAAGTCAATTTTTTCGAATAATCACTTTAAATTCTAAGTCTCTTTTCTTTCAAGTATACTTAAAAGTCAGTATGAAACTCAAATGGTAAATTTTTTAAACTCAAAATGATGAAGTCGTAAATTCTTCCGAGTTGAGTTCCAGGAATCACGACTTGCGTATCATAATGGTCACGTTACAAGATGAAGACAAGTCAATTTTATCGAATAATCACTTTAAATTCTAAGTCTCTTTTGTTTCAAGTACTTAAAAGTCAGTTTGAAACTCAAATGGTAAATTTTAAACTCAAAATGATGAAGTCGTAAATTCTTCCGAGCTGAGTTCCAGGAAAAGGGAGCGGTAAGCAAAAAATTTTTGCGAACCTTTGCCTTAGATCAATCAGTGTACAAGTAAAAATCAAACAGACTTTGAAAATTAAGCGATAAAGTCACACCGACATGAGTAATATACACGTAATGTAGTTTAGAATTTTGCGTGAGTTTTGTCTAAGTTACATGCCGTGCCTCAAACGGTGGTTATGTGACGCATTCATTATGATTGCTTAAGCTCTGCACAATGTTTAGAAATAAATATGTAAACTTTGCAATTAATGAACACGACAGCGAAAAATCAGTCTCCCTATCCTATACAAACGTTTAGCATTGAACGCCAAATTTGCATGTTAGTCTGTTGCATCAAATGCGCGTGCTCGTTTAAAACATCAATGTACATTAAAAATGACAACCAGCGGGGCTTGTGTTAAACGTGTCCCTATTAAAATGACTTTCTACAATTCTGGGTAATAATAAAAAATTCAGTTACCTGGATATTTTTTTTTTGCAGTATTATATATAATTGTACCTATTGAGAACAAAAATCCGCCATCTATAGGTTATTTTCCACATTTATTTCCTAAATTTTAAACATCGCAGTTATACATCCATATTATTCATAGGTTTCCTTGTGTAATTAAAACAAGGCAGATATATGATAGCATAGCCCTAATTTGCATAACTGTAGCAACAATTATACAACTCAGATAACTGATCAACATCGCTTTAATTATTTCGAAAGCGTTTCCTAATGCACTAGTATCTACATGTACAATTTATCAATTGCACTAATTTAAAGTAACTGTCATAAGCAAATACATATAGGCCTACATCCGCGCCGTTGAACGGCGTGCCATGCAGTTACAATTTTGCCTTTTAAATTATCGATCAAATACAACAGATCAACACAACACAGGAGCATATCTGTCAAAAAAATACTTCCTTTAATTCATTAAATGATATCAGCGCATTGGAATGTTTCACTATTTTTGTTAAACTATAGCAGCTGATGACGTGCATCATTGTTGCTTTCAGTTTCATGTCACAATCAATGGCGTATCGGTTTCTCGATGACGTAATAGTGACGATTTAAATCACAGATTTGACATTATTCTGTGGAAAAATCAAACTCACGTCGACGTCATCGTCTACGAAATTCAGCTAAATATAAAAATATGGCTCATGGTTTCCCCCATGTACGGTACTTTCATGTATAACCAATATGTATGTACTGTATATAGGACCTTGGCTGTACGATACGATTAATTAGGACAATTCTTAAAATGACCATGGATGCCTATCGTGGTATCGTGAGTATACTATGAGAGTTTCGTGAAAATAAATAATTTTTTTAACACTTTGTTCTTGCTTGTCTAGGGTATGACCATTCAATAAAAATGACTCAATATGAAACCATGCAAACGCGATATTAATTAAAAATTACCTGGTAATTAATTTAAGTATTAATAAATAATGACAGGGATTAGGTACTCAGAACAAAGAGCAAATCATAGGAATATGTTCACAAATGAGGTAAGCCAAGCAATGTGCATAACAGGGGTATTCAGACAGAAGCTTTACGAATCGCATTTGGGCAGTCGTGAAGTCATGTGAGCAAAATCAACACGCTACTTGGTTTAAAACGTTACTCGAGGTACTCACTGTTTTAAAAATAATGAATGCATTCCTTTGCACACGGGACTTCACCTACGAACATTAAAAATGACGTAACTAATGTAATAAACATTTCTTAACACATGAATTTTCCCAATTGTAAATGAGGCGCCAAATTTAAACCCATTTTAGAATTAAAAATGGTGCACTGTAAGGCTCCAAAATTTTTTACTGGAGTACCCTCACGGGAATGTAGCGTGACTATAATCTATTATTTTTTTTATTGAAGTTTTCCTCCCTACAAAAAGTGGGAGAGCGCCGCTACTGCATGGATACAGCGGATAATCTATTATTCTCTACAAACGCGACACTTCAACCAAGATCAAGTCAATTCTTTTACACTTATGGATCTTTTTGAAAATATCCATCAAGTCGAGTAACAAAAGCACCGATTTACATGTAATTCTGTCGCATGTTATTGGTCATTCCTTTTGAATGCAAATATGAATGGGCTTCTAGAAGGATAGACATAACATTTTGGCTGAATTTAACTGTATAAATAGTATCCATCGCGACCAACACATTTATCAATGACCCTACCAAAAGGCATTTTTACACTAAATTGATGTTTTTTATAGATTTTAAAGGAGATTTTATTAAAACATGGCATCCACCTTAACAAAAATAAGATTTTAAATACCATAGATTAAGCTATTCGTGTAACAAGATCTTTATTTAGCAAGAACCTGCGATGAAACTACATGTACAGTGTAGAATTTCACAAAAGTGTTAATACTCTTTGCATTATAGTTATTACAAATCACAATACAACTGATTTCAGCATTATTGCATTCGAATCGAAAGTTTACAATCTCTTAAAAGGGGAGGGCTGTGCGAAATTTCAACACTTAAGATGGGAACCGACCAGGTTTCCGAACCAGAAATGCAAATTTCGAACTGGGCGTTCTAGGTGTATCAATATGGAAAATTAAAAAAATATATGATGTATCTTTCTTTTTCCAAAATATTCAGAAAAACGTCCCTTATTTTGTTTCAGTATATTAATTTCAATTTCGATACTACTGCCTTTGTTATCCCCTATAACCAACACGCGTACAGTAGGCTATATTAATTGTAACAATCATAATGGCCGCAGCAATTCTTGCGCCTTATTTTGTCTTACATGTAATGTAAAATCGTCTATCGTCAAGATGGAAGCTGAAATTCGTATTGCAATGTTGATATAATAAACGATTTTCTTATAATGAGAATTAAACCGATTTTTGTTTTTGCAATCACGGGGGTAATACAATTTCGCCTTAAAGTCAAATATAAATGTAGCTGATGAATTACCCTTAGAGACTGTTTCAGGACAACGTACCATACTATTGTGATTGTGATGACGCAGTATAATCGAGGCAGATCATGCCCTGATTAAAAAAATGTGTACCCGATAGTCGATCTTATCTTCGTTATCTACGAATCTGATTCAATTCATTACTCATTTCTTGACTAGAGAATGTTACAAGCACTATCTATTTGATACCTGACCAATATTTCTATATGTAGTATTGGAAACCGCGTGTACTTTGTATGGAAACTACCACGATTTCAAGATCATATATATAAGAGCGTGTGTTCTACAAAACGCTTCACTTTGGAATCAAACGCACGCGGCCAACAAAGTAATAACACTCGTATCGACTATATTTATCGGAACGCAAAGAAAGCGAGACTGAGTCCTCAAAGTTAATCGATTATAAAGCATAAACAGCAAGAAATCAACATGTGTTGTGGAGCAATTCTGAAAGTTCTGTTATACATCTTCAATGCCGTTTTTTTCGTAAGTTGAAATTTATTTTGTAATAGGCTATTAAGTGTATAAGAAAAAAGAAAGGAGAGGCTTGATCAAGGCTTTGATCAAACCAACCACTTGAAGGGTGGATCAACTTATTGAGTGTATAGTTAGAAAAGAATGTGTTGTACGAGCCTGTTCATTGAAAAACATGTGCTGAAATGATATAACGTCATTTCAACAGCGTAGTACTCTTAAGTATGAAAAAAAATTCGCAAAATAATAAAATAAATTGTGATTCGCTAAGTTTCTCAATGCCATAACTAAAATAGTTAATGAGAACTTAACAAGAGGTCTACACATTATAATACACTTTTAGACATACTGGCTCCAATTGACGCACCAGATACTGTAAAATATTCTACAGTTAGTTTATACATGCACCGTACATACATAAGGGGGTTAGTCCATAAACCCTGTTGTCAAGCAAACCAAAGTATTTTATTAATTTATACTTTGGGTGTCATCTCGTATGTTTCGTTTTCACACGCATGAATTATACCATAATTCGAAAATTCTCAAATGATAATTAGAAACCAAGCTGTTTCACGTAAGCGCAGTTTATTTCAAAACCCAAGTTCTTTTTAGAATTTTTTTTGTTGGAAAATTTGAAACTTGTTTAGTTTAATAATTTGTCATCCCCAAGGTAGCCTTATCTCAAGTAGGCCTACTGCAAGAGCAGATTCGCAACATCGAACTTGCATCAGGAAGATAACTTATCTGAAAATTTCATTAGATTACAATAAAACAACACCTGGGGTGTATGTTGGTAGTTATGCAACAATCAAAACCGATTATCTGGAATAATAATACAGAGTGTTCAAATAATTTCATTCCCACTAAATCTAGCCCAAGGTACAATGTAATTCTCAATTTATATGATAACTTAAGTTGGTATACGCCCTTTTAGCGGTGACGAAAACAAAACCAATCCAAAAAAAACCTCCCCGAAATTCAGGTTTAGATGTCATCAGACCAACAATCAATAAACTACATGAAAATCAATAAATAAAGTGCACATAGTAACAAAAACTACAACAAGTTTCGATGTACACTGCGTCAGAAAACCTTAGAGACATCAATATGTACCTAGAAACTTTGTTATGAAACCATGTTGTAATTAAAACCAATTTTTTCAATAAGCTATAGAATCAAAGAAAAAAAAACTTAAAGAGGGTGCTAAATCCTACAATTTGCATACTTGCATTGTTATAAATCTCAAAATAAATGCCAGGCATCAACAATACAATACTTAGTTGGAAACTATATTCTTCCCAATGTAGAATTGTATAGTCTGCCTTTACTACGCCTTAGAACACTGTTATACCAATCTGTCAATTTTTACAAAATAAATAATGTATTATTGTTATCGCTATAGTTAGTCTGCAAAATTCTAGTTTTGAGTAATTCTAGTTGTTCTAGTTGTTCCCGGACACAACTTTATGTTAAACAATTTACGAAACAATTTATGTAATAAATTCTTTAAAAAAATGTATCTAAAAAATGGCACCAATTAGCTACACAAATTTCCTCCGTGCTTTCCAGTGTGGAAGTAGCTTTACGTGTACATGTATAAGATTAGTACCTCTTTACAATGTTGTAGGTTTCTATATTTTCTAATATTTCAGATTTTTCATTATACTGGAAATGGTTCCTAAACGAGCTATAAAAGATTTATTAAAAAGTTGCCAAATTTGTTCTCATTTTTAGAAATTACAAATTTAATTTTTTTTTTTTTGGTCTTATATTATGCAACGACTCAACGATGGTATCCTAACTACAATATTCTGAATAAGACATTATTGATACACATTAGCCGTAATCAGACAACTTTTCATAAATGTGTAATTTATGTTATTAGCTCACGGGCATATCCCTCATCGTCGTTGGATCCATTATGTTCTCCGATCTCAATTCTTACGTGGACTTAATAGACCATGAGCCTCTTCAATTTGCGATCTTATTCATCGCTATCGGATGCATCGTAGTAGTTTCAACTTTCTTCGGATGTTTCGACATGTGCAAAAAATGCGGCTTTTTGATTTTTGTGGTCAGTATTATTAAAATAAGCAATACTTACAGTATTGCACGCCGCATACCTGAATATACATACATACATTTTAAATCATATTTAAGCTTGGAAAAAATAGCGCATATTTTCAATAAAAATTGCGCATAGTACGATATAAAACGTAATACTAAAACTTGATATGATGAACAACTAAATTCAGGCATTAGAGGAGTGATAAATTGAAAATTCATCATTTAAATAGAATGGAGGTTAGTAAAAATAATAAATCTGTGGATCTTTCTGGAATTTATTGCACTTTGGAGTACGAAAACCAAACGAATGCAACTTTTGAATATTTTTTAATAGTTTAAAATGTCCTAATTTTAAATGTTCAGAAATAATAAAAAAATTCTGAAAACTGCAATAAAAATTAGGTCACCATTTTTCAACTTCAGAACTGGTCATCATTTAAACTGCAAAAAATGTGGATGACGTTCTTGTTAATAATTTGGCAAAATTTAGCAATAGCTACGATTTAATTTAATTATATCAAGATTCCATTTAGTTTAAATATACAGATATTTGCTTTAGCATTTCCACAAAATGTACGCATTTATTCATTTGCTTTATTCTCTCATGTGTTTAGTACACGGCCTTTCTATGTTGCGTGCTGGTGCTGGAAGCTGGAACAGGAATTTCGGCTTTCGTTTCCAGAGACGATCTCCAAACGACAATTATCGATTCTTTAACTTCTTCAATAAAGAACCAAACTTCTTGGACTGATGATAGCAAGGAAAAAGACGAATGGAACAGCATGCAACGGACGGTAATACTTTAGTTGGTGGAAATTTAAAACTATTTTCGAGGCAACCGAAAAATGGTACGAGTGAATGAATTAAAATGTAAAATCTGTTCACTTCTCATGTTTTCAGTTGGAATGCTGCGGAGCAAATGCACCAAATGATTGGACAATAACTCCATTTCCGTCATCATGTTGCAGCGACAGTTCTACAACATGCACTGTGACCACTGCTTACCCTAAAGTGAGTAGCATTGCTTGCCTGTTACATTTATTGCCGAGAGCGAAGTCGTATTTGGCGCATTCAATTGTTATGTTAATACAGTATTTTGGAAAAGTATTCTGTCCATCATGGCATCATCCATTACCCTTACAAAACGTATCATTTTGACCCCCAATTCTAAAAATCGACATTCAAATGAATTTCTCTGACGGGTTACTAAACACGATCTTCTTGAATTTAAAATTATAAGTTAATTAATGTTCGAAGTTGAATGTTGAGGACAAACGAAAAATCGCGCCTCTACTAGATTTCCTCATTCACTGTCCATGTTCACTGAGTTATAATAAACTAAGAAAATCTTGATCAATTTGTTCCCTTTAGAGCTGCATTGACGCAGCTTACACCGAGCTTGACTATGACGCAAAGGTGTTCGCGAGTATAGGAGTTGTTTTTGCAGGCATACAGGTAATGATTACGTTCCCACAATAATAACTGCAATTTCGAATTCCTACGTTAACGCATTCTTTATTTTGTATTTCAGGTAGTCGGCATCATCATAACGTTTTTAAAAGGAGCATGCTGTTGCTGCTGAGGTTAACGGTTAAAAGATTTATACGCTTGATTTTAAACTTCCGACTGAACCGGCCATTCATTGCGATTTCATTGGAAAAGTCAGCAGATTTGGGGCTTAAGTTATACAAGTACGACGGTCTATTGTACAAAGGGACGGGCCTATTATCAAACTTTTGTATTCTGAATATATTACTTGCAATGTCATAAATGAAAACTATGTCTGATAATTGTAAGCAGACAAATTTCGGATAACTTAAGGTGCAATAATTGACTGGGAATAAATAAATAATGAAATATTGTGCACATGTCTGTGTTTTAACTTGCAATATCGTTACTACTCCTAACAATGAATAAATATTATTGATTTTAACATACATGTATGGAAATATATTTATAGCACTATATAGCTCGTGCCTCAGCAATATGGGTGTTGCAGAAATAAACGTTTTAAATGAAAATATGAGAATATATATAGTGGCAATCGTCTTTCGTATGCACATGTATACGTGTATATGCTCGCTGTTATATGATATTCACTGTCTTCTTATTTATAAACAGAAGTTATCAATTATAATACGCGTAATCATGTACCTTAGTTATAGGCTGTCTTAATTAGTATACTGGAAATGAAAGTAAACTTTGCCGTAATTAAAGTATTTTATATACATGTACCTCAATTATTGACTTATAATATGTCATGAAACGTCCTGCGGGGCGAAATTTTAATAAAACTACAAATAACCTAGATGAGTATGGATTAGTTAAACATTTAAATAGACATTTACAGTAGTTGGGATACAGTTTGATCAACAGAATCGCATTGATCAAGAACGGGAACTGAGGAATGGAATTCGAAACCAATTCTTAGAACCAACATTTCGACATTTGTCTAAAATAAGGCACCAAAACGTCATAAATGTCGGAATACTGGTTCTAAGAATGGGTCCTGACCGTATTCCTTAATTCCCACTATTGATCAATGCGATTTTTTTCCGGCTGACTTAATTATACTAATTACTACATGTGAAAGCCTATTTTCAACGTTTAATCAAACCATACTTGTCTGGTTTATTTTTGATTTTATTGAAATTATGAAGCTTGGGACGTTTCATGGAATGTGTCAAGGGAATCGCTTAAGTTTTCTTAAATGCTTTACGGAAATTCCAGTCATTTCCAGGATTCAAAGAGTAATTTCGACTTGGTGCATGGAATCTCCGAGTTTGTATCATAAGCATTGTAAAAAAAAAGCGGTCAAGGCGATGCTTGAAGGAATAGCACCTTCCAATTGGTGGTGTTAAATATTTTCATTGTTTTTTTACATGTGAAACTGCATCGAACCAGATGAAACAACCAACTTTTACTAAAAAACGCAAACAGATAATTAGCAATATATATATTCAGCATTAAACTGCTAATTCTTTTTTTAAAAAATGTTCAAGCCGCTTTCTGCAAAGAAAAACAAGAAAAATTGCAAGAAGGCCAATAAGAAACAGAAGAATAATTTGAAAGTGAGAAGTCCACAAATTGTAGCAAGCTTATTGTAAGAGCGCTCATACAGGATATTGTAGAAGCGCCGTCAATTAGATGGCACCGTTTAATAGAATACGTAACATACGAAATATTCGAAACATACATTGTGTTTATAGGAATTGGTGGAAAGTATCGTGAGATAAATATGTAAAATTAAGAGAATAAACCATCGAATAAATTTGGAATAAAATAAAACTTGTGACGTAGGCTACGACATTGGTGAAATATACATGTACAGTGTACATTTATAATGCCAAATATCGTATAATCATTCTTTGGGCAACCAAAAAATGACCAGGATATAAATATAGTTATTATTTTCCAGCTAGAAGTTCCACACTGACCGCAAACGTGTAACTCGCAGATTATAGTTTCGATAGTTCGATCGGCACAATTAGAAAAATAACTGAAAGTTAAGATTATCTCAACAGTGCAATGCAATGACAGGAAACGTTATTTCCATTTCCTGGTAAGGTGAGGCTCAAATTAGCAATCAACATTTCTACGAAGAGAGGTCTACATATTTGTTATACTTGAGTTAACCTATTACAATGTTAACAGCGCATTTTAATGTGCCTAAGTATGCATTTTTGATCTTAAAGGAACAACTGAACATCACTCGTTGTACTCAATTTTTTTTACAACGAAATATAGATTTTCTAAGTTTTAGATTATTTTTGATAAATAAATACATACTGTAGTCTATATGAAGTGCTTGCCAGAAATTTTAATTTAGATTAATTTTTTGCTTCAAAATATAAATTTGCAAGGCAATTTTTTTTTAAATGTTGTATAATTTGACAAATAAGTCAAAACAATACCAACAAACATTATTTTTTAAATTTTATTTCCTAAATATTGCAAGTTTATTATGTAATTGTGATTTCTTGCAAAAACGATCTTTTGAAATGGCCTTCAATACTTTTGTTAAAAAAAATTATCCTTCCCGCGAGATAAAATCATAATGGGATCAGCGATCTTAGGGTTGCTCATCAGACGTCTCACATCAGAGTGTGCAAAAGTATTGCAATGATTGATTCAAAAACAGCGATGGCCATGAATGGATTGGTTAACCATTTTTAGCGAGTCAATTCTTCACGACTGCTAAATTGCGATTGATTGGTAAAGCTCCTATTTGAGAACCCCAGATATAGGCACCAGAAATTTCCATTGGTCGTAGTGTCCCAAATTAAAAACAAAAACTAAAAGTAAACTACCAACTACTTTTAACATTCGTCATATTTTGTAGATAAATTGGTCATCAAAAAGAACAAGAATGAAATAGTAAATCTAGCATTTGTCAATGGTTATAAGCACATCGAAAATAAATGTATTTAGCAACACATCAATGAATAATTTGCACTATAGTCAGACTTTAGTCAAACAGTTACAAAACTATTTTAACATGAATGAGTTTGGGCAAATGAACACATTCAAGAAGGAAGGAACGGCACTGGATGAAAAAAAAATGTTGATATCAGTATACAACATTTCACAAGGGGTGCGGTGTGTTTGTTTTGTTGATTTGTTGTTCGATGAAGTCTGAAATCAACAGACGTCATATGTGCATAACGTCAATGTGATATTGAAATGATCATGTCCCATTTCTCTGCTCAACCCATGCCCATGATCATTGCTCAAACCAATAGCTTATGAAGTCATGACTAATTTGACGCCAGGAAAGCCTCTGGTTGCTCCATTCGAATCCAATTTTTTAGGAGATGTGGGGATGCATCATTTGCCCCAAGCATAATGATGGTATAGAGGTTATTTTAAGTCTATTTTACAGAATCATTAATGGATGGAATGTTTTAGAATCTGTTTTCAAATCATTTGGTATCCTTAACCACGTAAATCTGAATGAATAACTTGATCGGTGTTTTTTTTTGTTATTTCTTGTTGTACTTAAAATCGCACGCGTCATTCTGTTTTGTAAAAACCACAATAAAATCACGACGCGCTAGGTTTCATGAATTTATACCTTCTGATTAAGTTCCGAATAAAAAAATCACATCGCAAGCAAAAAAGGCATGAATTTACTAAATACAAAAAATCGCCAGGAGAGAATCTGAACAAACAATTTTAAATAGCCTAGTGGACCATCTGATATTTCATGACATAGTACCGAACATGAGTATTCCTCAGCCGCCAAATGATTATTACGCTATGAACAATGACTCATTAAACTCAAAATTAATTGCAAAATTCTTTGTAAAAATAACAGTCAAAATGTGACGCACAATCAAACGATCAGTTTCCCACCCGTTTGTAATGAACTATGGCTGAATCGATGACATACGAGCACACTGTTTGATTTTCAAGAAATCACTGATAAGGACCAAGCACGTCTTTAATCACGAGCGTATTGTGCGCACCAACAAAAGCAGATAAATGTGCGTACTTAATGATAGACAAAGCTGTCAAACTAGACATTGCCTATAAACACAACCTGTGGAAACATCGAGAGGAAGTCAGCCTAACATAGTACGTTGATATCGGGAACTGCTTGCAACTTTTAAAATTCAAAACAGAAGCCAGCATCATGGACTGCGGGAACAAAATATTGCAAATCTTGATATTTGTTTTCAACTTCGTATTTTTCGTAAGTAATTCAATTACTCTCCGTTCATTTTCCGCGCTAATCATAAATTGTTCAATTAATAACCTAATTTTACAAAGAAGGAGGAAATGAGTCAAGAAAATCAGAATTGGACCAGCTAGCTACAATCTAAACTAAAATTGTAGTATTCAATATTATTGAATTGAAAATCGAAATACATGTACTCTGAAGGTCAAATTAATAACCTGCACAAAATGTTTAATGAGTGAGTGTTAAATATAACACAAAAAATAACCTGTTTACTTTTTATCAATATTATCAAAAATGTGTATCGATAATTAATTCTAATCTTAAAACTAATGGCAAATTTAGCACCAGCTGAAAAAGCATATTTATTACATTCAAATTTAATTATTTTGAATAATTTGAATTATTTGAACAATTAATATCGTACAGGGTGGCCTATGTACCGACACTCCATGATTTGCAAAGTACAATGATTTACTGTACCCTTCATAAAATCCAAGGTAACGCTGACGTGCATTTCCTAATCAACATGGCAGTGCCTCTTGTGAAACAACGGGAACACTCTCGTGTCAATTGCAATTTATTGCACCAATGGACTTTACATAAACCGGCGTCACAAATTGGTCACAATGATCTATATGTAGTTGCCACAACAACGGGATGTTTACTTAATCGGGCGGGTGGTTGCAAAAAAGAAAAAGAATACGTTGCAAACAACTTGAAAAACAAACTGAATCCGATATCGCGACTATATATGTACGTTATCGATGGTTATGTTTTCGATAAAAAGTTGTTCAAACAATTAACAGACTGACCCGATATTATTTTTTTTTAAATATTTAACATGACAGCCTAAGTTTATCATGCAATGGTGATTTCTTGCAAAAACGATCTTTTGAAACGCCCTTACTTTTGTAAAAAAAAAAAAAAAAAGTAACTGCGTCGCCTTTCATGAAATTAAATTTCATTACTTTTAAATGAAATCACGTGCTTCTACCGTATGCCAGTTTCATTTAAATGCGATATAAGTAAAAGTATTTATTAGACAATTCAAGATTCAATCCCTTGAATGAAGACTCGCATTTACTTTGGATTTCGCTCTTTCTTGTCTTCTAGCTAACTGGCATAGCAATTATAGTTATTGGTTCACTGGTCACTGCTGATGAAGAAGTTTACATAGCCCTTATAAACACTGGTATGGTCCAAGTGTCCATATTACTGATAGTAGTTGGATGTATTATTGTCGTAGTGACGTTCTTTGGATGCTGCGGGGCAATGAAACAGAGCAAATGCATGCTATACACAGTAAGTCAAAAGTTACAAAGAAATTAGGACTTTATACATGTCATTCACTGCTAATGTTACATTGATGTCAACAACATCATTGCCATTATTACAGTTTTCTGCTCTTTTGTGCGTGATTTTCATCTGTGAATTTGGCGGTGGAATTGCTGCTTTTGTTTATAGAGCTGACATAAAATCAGAAGTGACATCGAATCTTCTTTCTACTATTGGAAATTATACCAATAACCCAGAAATCCACGACGAATGGGACCAAATGCAAATTAAGGTAAAGATAACAACTGCGTGCTGCATTTTTAGTAACAAATATACAGAATGTCCATTGCAAAGCACCTAATTCCATCACACTTTTTGATGCATACACACAAGATTGCGTGAGCAAATTCAATGTTGCATTTACTTAAATTTAGCTCGAGTGTTGCGGCGCCAACAATTATACAGACTGGACCAATTATGGCTTAGATATTCCTAATTCATGTTGCAAAGATGACGATAATTGTCCACTTAAGCCGGATCCGTCACAAGTTTATTCTATAGTAAGTAATACCTATATTTATAGAACTAAGGTTAATACAATGTTACCTACTTAGCTTGCCTATGCAGTTCATGTCATTTACGACCTTTCATACTACAAACTAACTTTCTGTCCAAATACCAGAAATTGAATACAAATACCATTAGTTTAATTGCAACCGTGTTTACGAACAGGGGTCTGGCACCTCACACATAATTATCCATAAAAAATCCTGTCTAATTTCATTTTCAATATTTGGAACATAACGTTACCGCAATTGAAGAAATCTTTAGTTGCAGAAAGTGTCAAGTTATTGAATTTGATCAGTTGGTAAACAGTCATTTTTTCTTGTTTCATCAGGGTTGCATACCAGCAGCTATAGAAGAATTGGACGACAATGCAGTACTTATTGGGGGCATCGCTTGCGGATTAGCATTCGTTGAAGTGAGTAAATTACATGTTTAATAATAGTGTGAACTAAAAATCTAAATAACTAACATAAATCACTGTTTTATTTCAGATTTTGGGCATCATGTTTGCTTGTTGCTTTGCCAGTGACATACACTGAAGAATCTTCCATACATTTGCAATCTTTTGCTGCGGCAATTAATCATAAGCCAAGGCGAATCAAGACCTTCCTAACCTAGTGAACATGGTTTACCATCTGATGGGGCTCATTATTTTATAGCAGGAAGAACTGCATACAAATTTTCATTACCATACCTCTATTTATTTTTTTTAACGTCATGCTATTTTGAGTAATTTACCTGATTTATGGGAATTAATATTGTTAATAAAGTATGTGTCCTACCGTTAATCCATAGAAGTTTCGCATTTCATTATGAATGACGCAATAAATGTCGCTGTCCAAATTACAGTACTGGTGATTGAATAGACCAATCGATGTTGTAGCAATGGGCTTTGCTAACTATCCAAAACGAGAAAATAAGTTTCAATTACTTCATCATTAAAACCATTAAAAATGCACGATATAACAAGAATAATCTGGAGTTTGATAAATAATTTTCAGCAAAATTTCCAGATAATAAAAACAATTCATGAAACAAACTTGGCGCATAGCACAGTTGAAACATAGAAACAGTTGCGCTTGGAAAAAAAATCATCCAAATTCTAAAAATAAATCAAATAAACTATCTAAAATTGGCTATATTTTTATGATTCGCTTTGCATGAGCGTTCTGTGAACATATGTTTAAGAATTAAGACTTTATTTGCCTATCTCAACCTGTAAAACAACAATATTGAATTTTATGAGAAATTCATCTTGATATCAACTTAATTTATATGTATTATTGTAACTGCAATGAAATTTGCCAACTCAAACAACTAAAAAGTAACGAAATTAATAAAACAACTGAAACAATTAAACTACAAACCCCTTCAATATAAAAATAGAATGAAGGATCCCTAACAGCATCACCATCTTTGAAAAAAAAGTGAGTCATGCCTGCAGTAGAGCGCTGACTTTCTATTAAGTGAACCTGCTTAAACAATAAAAACTTATATTTTACAAATATAAGCTTGTTTATTGTTTGCAGACTACATATTATAGTTTTACGGTGATGCAAGATCGTGTACCATCGTTGATAACTAAAGAACTAAACAATGTCATCATGGAGGTACTTATTGCACTTTTACAAGGTTGGTTCATAGGTTAAACAGACACTTAACACATTGACGTCATGCAATTTCTGCAACCTATTTATAAAGATAAGAATTGTTGCAGCAGAGGCAAATGACATATCTCAGGCAGTCAACAATTTAAATATAGATATTAGGTATATATTTTTATGTTGGGTTATAAATCTAAAGATCTAAACTTGATATTAAATGTACAGCGATGTAATATAATTTGTCGCAATATAACGAATATTAGAAATGAAATAGTACAGAGGCTCCCAGATTTGGTATTGGACAGTACAAGTGAGAAAATGTAGCAACTGTAATCTCCATTCACCACATTAGAATACCCTGAGGTCACAGCTGGAGGATCTATGTCTCGGTGTTGTTGAAGGAATTCTTGAAAGTCATGCATTATCGTGGTAATCAACGTTATCATCCAAACCTACTTAATGAGCATCGAACTACATGTATTTAGCTTTATAGCTTCTTCTATTTTATGCAATTGCACATTGGAATAAACTTCCACAGGATAACTATAATTAGGCATTTAGAAATTTAATTTATTGATTTATGGAGCCCATTGCAACGAGGATATTCAATCCGATTAAAATTGGGTAAATGAATTCGCCCCTTACAACATGTCCTTTTATGTGCAGCCAAAAACGCAATCATGAGTGTTCAAACTATTTGGTATCACTAAATGTTAGCTTATTTATTTAACGTTGCCGATGACCGCATGTTTTTGCCAATATGATGCCGAAGAAGGACAAAGCAAATAAAAGTTCTCATCTGCCGGATAAAGGCTAGTAAATATTATGAAGAGATAGGTATACATCTTCATTTTTCCGAAAAATCAGCCCAGTATCAATATTAAACCAACTGGGTACAAAATAAAGAAAACCAAAACCATGAAAAAACTAAAACAACAATCAGGATGGCGTATGAAGGAATAATATCAACGTCTTCCAAATACAAAAAACTGCTGTTGAGCTAATCCATCTGCAACATTCTATTCAATCATAATGGTGCCACACGATTCCGCCTTTAGAAAACTCATCCATGTCTGTGACAAAATTACTAAGTTCTAGTCAAATGGTTATCCAAGCTCCACATGAAACTCCAACCAATCAGTGAAATCTGCTCTTAAAATTTGAACTCATGCTGAATCCAAATAGATGAAAAAGCGAAGGCGATATGCGAAGTATTTTCACCAATGTTTAATATTCAATGTATAATATCTCCAATTGCCACAAAATAACCAACTGCAGTGATTTCCAGAAAAAAAATCCACAACATACGTGTATATACAACAACGCTTTTAAGAGCCTGAGAGAAGCTTACACCCTTCCTACTTTGTCCAAAACCATATCTTCATGCAAATAACACAAAGAAATGAAGAAAATTAGATTTAGAAGTATTGCATGTCAGCCTTGGCAAATAGTATTAAGAAGTAACTATTTTGAGTTTAAGAAAGAAAAATAAACAGGAAAAATAGAAGTATAATAGCAAACTGTCCAACTTAATGGAAAGGTAGAACATGCGTTATTAAACATCACAAGAGAGATGTTCAGGTATCCCAAGAAAAACCTACCAAAAGAAACCAAACTAAAACCTATGGAATTCTAGCAACGTATGCATTATGAATAAAAGACGTGTGGGATATTAAGGAAGTCAACATGCCACATCATTATTCTTTTGCTTGTAGAGCAACAATCAAGCCAAAGATGTAAAGAATGGGATAACTTTATCAGGAAAAAACTATTTGGTAAGAGCAGCAGTATGTGCTCCTGGTTTTCCATGCGTAGTGAATACCTCGTAGTTTAGTACAGTGAAGTTGTAATCGCCCATCAGAATGGTGCTGCAAGCACTGTCTCCATCGTAGGAATGTGGTAGGTTGGAATAGCTTTCCAAATTCGCATTGCAGTTGCTAGCAATACAAAGATCAGCACCAGCGCCAAATATCGGTCCAAAACTAAAAGTGCATTGGGACGTGAGCATCAAATAAAGTGCATCAACATATTTTCGAAAACACACATGCACCACAACTCATTCCCACATGCTCTGCTCGGTAGTGCTATTATTAAAAAACGTTTAAACTTACTCAGAATGATGAGCGATGGCGAACATTTTTTTGACCACGTCGAATTTGGTAGGTGGTACATCTTGATTATTCACTAAAGTGAACAAAAATGCCTTCTCAGAGGCAACGTATCGACCTTTGACTGAAGGCTTTCCCCATGGTACATCACTATAGCCCCCACATATTTCACCGTGGGTTCCCTGAAAAAATGTGTGCTCACTTTATTAATGTAGCTCAGAATGTGATGAAAACTACTTTTGCTATTAAAGACAGACAACCATATTCTAGACTGTTAAACTGTCATAAATGCATATCCTGCTTATGGGAGAGCGCACTTGGAAAAAGTCACTAGTAAAAGTCAAGGATACAAAGTTCAAATGACATTCCATATGAAATATTTACGTACAGTAGATTTCTTTCTTACCCTTGATAAAACGCAAAATATGCCATCGATCTCATGATACTTTACAAATTAAAAATGATGCACGCTAAAATTTTATTGCATATCCAATTAGACAAAATTTTATTTCCTTAAATACTTTATTAACTTTCAACTCGCGGTAATGCAAAGTAGCAGAATTAGCAGTAAATATTGTGTTTTATCAATGGTGCGGTAGAAGTATTTGGAAATCATTATCTTTGGAATGTTGTTTAAAAAGTTTTGACCTTCACTGACTTTCACAAGCGGTAGATCCCCAACTAAATTCCACCATCTACTTTGCAAAATCCATATGCTAACTCTCTCAATCATTGATAATTTCAATAAGTTCTCAATAAAGAAATTGCAGCACAAATGAAACAAATTGCACTATCTGACCCTTAAGAAAGTAAGAGTGGAAAAATACTTACCATTACTAAGACCATGGTAGGACTAACCCCGTCACAGTGCCGATGAAAGGCCTCCGCTGAATAGCCGTGCGTGGATGCTCGGAATATCAAACGCCACATCTGCTTGGCGTCCCCATACCAGTTGTTGACAATGCGCTGATAATGAAGTTTGTCTTGAAGGAGAATTTCACTTCCTTGAAACAACTTTTGGGACATTCGTGGCTGCATTCGCTTATCCTCCACTTGATTAAATTTCCTGGGCAATGCAGCAAAACGGTAACGTTCCAAAGAAAGTTCCATTGGCACAGCCCCGGTGGGTTCGACCTCCTCAGCAAAAACCTGACTGTCGATGAGGAGCAATCGTACATGGTTGATCACTCCGCTTAAATGCTACAGACAATGTAAATTATAAGCAAACGGTTAGTAACTCAATCTAAATTACCAAAATATAGCATACAGGTAGAGAAAAATGAGCTGCACTTCAGCAAGGTCAAATATTTTAACTTTTTGAAAATGAATTCCAAATGGTGAGTTTTACATAATAGTTAGCACTATCCCATTGAAGACCACGATTATATCAAAGAGTGAAAATAGAATATGAGGTAACATATATAGAAACATCACTAGAAATATGTCTGGTAAGCAGATATTCTATAATAATGTAGCATAAGCTACTTAAAAATAGTAAATAGCAAAGAAATCAATTGTTTAATGAAACAGTATAAACCAAGTCACTCAACAAACTGCTGTGATACCTCACACAGAACAACAAACAAGTTACTACCAGTATATTACCTGGCACACGTGTGCCCTTTCCTCCTCTGTCCAATGTATTGTTGGTTGAGTAACGCCAGCTTGATGTTTGGCCCAACTTAATACAGCACGCCAGACGTCTTCTTCTTCAACAGAAAGCTGCAAAAATTATTTCAATTTACACTCACATCAAAATCAAAAGAGGACGAACTACATGTGTACATTCAATGTGGTTACAATTCAGACTTTCCAGTTTTTGGTTTTGGCTTTTAAAGCTAATGAATGACACCACCAAATAATTTAGTTAATTTTGAGCAGTCAAAGTAACAATTGAAATTCATTTACTATCATATAGTTAATCATTAAAAAAAGTACATTTTTCATATCACTTATGAAAAACTGTACCATATCTGTTTTCTTGGATACTTACAAAATCTGAGGAGACGAGGCGAATAAGAGCTTCTTTGGGAAGGTTGAGAAAAGCAGACGTTTTTACACATTCGGCACCATTTTCCCCAATATAAGTGATGCAACGATCAACAAAAGATCGAGCACCTTTGGCACCTACAAATATTAAATAACATAACATCAATTATAATGTTTTCCTGTATGTCATCTAACAAATCAAGGTAATAAGGGGATGTTTGGACATAACATTTGCATAAATATAAAAGCTTTGGTGGAATTAATTATGGCACACTAAAGGCTGCACTATATGTTGTGATCCTCCCCTCTGGCTGCGTTCACGTTGAACATGTTTTCCAGTCGCTTGCCACTGGAAATCCAACTACAAGGTGAGGCATAAGTCTGTAAAGCCTTGTTGCGCCACCTGCCTGCAATAGAGCCGATTTAACAGACTTATGCCTTACCTTGTATTTGGTTTTCCAGTGGCAAGCGGCTGGAAAACAAGTTCAACGTGAACGCAGCCTATTCAACTATTTTGCTACAGGTTGCAATCAAACATCTCAAAATCGAAATGCTCTGAAATCTGAAACTTTTTGTTCATCGACATGATGTGCCGCAAGTGGAGAATTCCTCCTATTCCTCTCGGTTCAATGTAAACAAACTATGTATCATGCACAAAATTATTAAAAATATTGCGTAAATTAATTCACATTAAGCCTATGTGTATAGGGTGTAATGTACATGTAATATAAATATCCTAAAGTTGTGGTCAGCTCTATTGAGACTTAAAAAAATTAAATGAAACATCATAGAATTCTTTTTGGAATTCTGCAAGAAAACCTTCAAAGTATAAAATAAAATTTATTTACTGAATCTCAGTCTGAGCATTTCAATTTGCAGATACGAAGTATATTAATAAACTTATAAGTAATTTTGGGTAAATGAATTGGCTAACCCGATGTCCTCTCTTGTAAGTCAATGGCAGCAGCAAGAAATGTACATGCGTTGTGAATGGAAAGCGTATTGCTGATATGTTCTTCACAACTCAGCCGTAATTCGTCTATACCAAGTTCTTGGGTGATGGAAAGCACTTCAAATACGGCACTGTCTTGCAGGATTATCTGTTTTAAGAAATTAAATAAAGAGTAATCAAATTTCGTAAAAAAAGAGGGAAAAAATACATTGCATGCCACGAGCAGTATCTCATTTTATCAAAATTATAAACTGATACCTTTCCTGTGTAAATGTAATATAGAACTTCTTGAAACGTGCTGCCTTGCAAATGGGGAAGACGGATTGGCGTGGGTGTGCCAGGAGCACTGGGTGACACTGTGGAACCGGGAATTTTACAAATCTCGCCTCGTTTTAGATTCTGGAAACTCTTGCACCTGAAAATTTAAAAAAAAGACATTACAAAACATTCATAATGCAGTGAGCGAGGGAAAAACCGAATACCGAAAATTCATGGGGGAAACGGATTCAGGATATCTGGGGTCCCTATTTCCGAAACCAAATATATGAATAATAGTGAAAAGGACTAAAATTTTGGAAATTTAAACAAAAAATGCTTGACAAGTTTCTACACGCATTCCATAAATACATAAATATGATATTATAAACGCACAGAAATTTTTGTCAATTAAAATGTATAATTTCTGTGTGGATCTTTCGCTATTTTTTTTTTTTAATTTTAGAATAAATCTTCGTGATTCGTGTAATTTTAGAAAAATAAAACTAGACTAGACAGCAATTATTTTTTGACAACCTTTTGGATTACCATATTCTTATAATATATGCATTGCATTGAAAAGTACATTATATTGAACGACTTCGTTCCTTATTTCTCAACAAGCCTAATTTATCAAGAAAGAAAAAACATCATATACATTTACAATTTAAACATTACTCCTTTGTCTTCCCAGTCAAAAGATTCCAATTTTCAATCGCAAACGTGTGCGCCAGATAGATATCAAACTTAATTTTGGTTATAACAGGGTGGTCGCAAAATTTTCCTTTTCAATTTCCCTGACTTTTCCCTGACTAAAATCAAAAATTCCCTGACCAAAACTTACTCGTTAATGCATATCATTTTTTTGTCATATTGAAAAATAAAATAACAATTGCAATGAGAAGATTGGCAAAACACTAGAATTTGTTACGAGTCTAGCTGAAGATGATTGGTGGTAAAGCGGCTAGCACACTGAGTGCATAGATAGCATTTTGCTTTTATTTGGGAAAAATTTCCTTGACCACTCACAAATTTCCCTTACCTTTCCACGACTTCCCTGACCACTTTTTTCCCCTGACTTTTCCCTAACTTCCCTGACCTGTGGCCACCCTGTTATAACACGTGGAAGTTTAAATTTGCACCCATTTCTTATCATGGTGCAGAATTGGTCACAATGATTTAACAGAACGAGTTTAGGCTTGCTTCAGATGCTAGCTGAATACAATATATGGCAATTATGAAATATAATGCACCAACGACGACACCTGAGCCAGCTCTCCCTTCTCCCCCACATCCTCCCGCCTACCATGACAATGTTTTTTTCTAACTGGAATGGAAATAAGCTTACAGATTTAGATAAAATGTATCATGCAGGATTAGATCGCGGAATTAAATGGTCGCAGCATTAGCTCGAGCAAAAGCCGAAAGAGATCCTGAAAGGAAGGAGAAATCCAATTTATAATAAGAAATTTCAGTTGATTACCCCTACCCCATGCCTTCCTCCCTCTTCATTTTGTCGCCTTTGAAAAGCCAAATTCCATTTCCAATATATTACCAAAAAAAAGTTCATTAATCACCGGTTCTTCTCCTTTGTTGTTTTGAATGAATAAAGAAGGGAAGTGACTGATGAGGTAGTGGTCACTGGCCCTTTTCTGCACTTTTATTTCCAATAGGAAGCCAGTAGGGAAAAAAGAGAGACAACAATCGGCGGCAGTAATATGGGATGATCACGTATGAGTGATAACCTTTCAAATTCAGTCCAAAACGGACCCTTTAAGGAGAATGGGGTGAGGTAATTAGGACCAAATGAGCTTTACTCGGGTTATACGACTTGGTCAAACTAGGTGGCGCTTTATAATGGGACATTCCTTTCTTCCACGACAGCATAACGTTAGCCCTAGAGTGAAACCATTAGTCAAGCCCCTTGAAGCAAGCAATCACTGCGTTCATTCTTTCTAATTCTATAGGTAAAAATATCTAGTACACAGTCAAACACTGATAGGTGGAAATCGACCCGGCATCGAAATTTCGTCCACTTAACCGGTTTTTCACTTATTAGGTTTTCGCGTGATGCGCTCAAATTAGATTAGTTTCTGCCTAGATTAGTCAAATACATCGTAGCTTAATATCTTAAAAAAGCATTTATCGATAATAAAACCATATAAACAAAGCTTTGTAACAAATACATGTAGGACTACATTCAGCAGCAGTCTATTTTTTTAAAATCTAGCAATTAATAGAAGAGGAGAAACAGTAAAATGTACATGTTAACTGATCAGCATGCAGGAACATCAATAAAAAGTAGTCAGAAATTTTCTTCAAGTTTTTGGCCAACAAAATACTAAACAATGTAAAGTAGCCTACCTACAATGATTAATAGAGTACAGTGCCTCCGTTCAATAGTTTAGAATGAAAGGCACGGCACGATTTTCTTCAATTCTGGTACAGTGTAATTCATAAGTATGTACACTGTACCGCACTCACTGTTGATAAATATGTTTATGTATTGAAAAGCGGGAATTCCCCCTATCCTGCTGTACGTAAATGCACCGTACGATACATAGAGGTTTTTTTCATTTAGGATGTTTTCACTTATCAGGTTTTATATAATATAGAAAACGCAATCTGTCAACAAAAATGAATTGCCTAGAATACTTTTCCGCTGCTTAACTTTAATTTAAACTACTTCAAAATAATTTCAACTACTAAAAATTCACAAATTATTTATTGTAAATATTATATAAATGATTGTAACTTTTAAATTTTGTGTAAACTATATACAAACTTGCAATTATTCCTAAACTATGTAGAAACTGTAAACTATATGTAAACTCATCATAAGAGCTGAGTCTCTTTGAATGAATAAACTTGATAGACAACGCAATCAAAAAGTTCGGGGCTTTGAAATGTTTTGCATTTATCAGGTTTTTTCACTTATTCCTAGTTGTGGAATCTACCGTGTAGCCTACTGTATACGTGCATTTTTATTATAGCATTGACGAAGGATTTGACCAATATTTTGGTTATGCAATTTGCAAAAGCCATGGGATGTACAAGTTCAAGTTTACTATACTGTGCACACTATTTTACATGACGATCATAGTAAATTCGGTACGCAAAAGACCGCAAAACAAACAAAACCAACAAAAAATTAGCTTAAAATGGGCGAGGCTCTGTTAATGTCACATTTCAATTCAATGGAGAACGAAACAAGTAAACTTTCAATATTTAATTACATTATATGGCCATCTACAATAACACCAATGAATATTCTAAAATTTCCAAAATGCCATCTCTCAGCTCACTTTCAGTGATTTATCCTCCATTGTACAGTTACCAGTACATCTATCTCTCTACTGGCTATTGGAAGTAGATAATTGGAGTGAACATATTTTCTTCACCAGAGTTCAGTCTCAGGAGTGAAACTCTTTGTTGAGCTAAGGAAATTGCACATTTGTGATCGCAACTTTCTTCTGCAACATAATGAGAAAGGCCACAGATTTGAAAGGCTGGCGTCTTTCACACACATACAGTACATGTACTCCCTGTTGGATACACCAAGCTGTTTTCCTTTTCGATTTCACTTCCCCCTACATTCCCCTATACCATATTCCTTGATAGGACTTCAATCGCACGTTGATTGGATTTCCAGAAAAAGGTTTAGTAAAAAGGGACGTACATCTACTAGAATTGCAGGATGGTCTAAGCCAGGCTAAGGTTTTAGAAACAGCGTGGATACATCCCATTTTGATGCATCCATCATTCACTTTAAAATAAAGAGCAATTGCGTAACTGCATGTCTTCTATCCCGACACCTGAACGTGGTGGTAGTAATGCCACATACAGTATCTATGTGTTTCATCACACTGGCATAAAAGCGATAATTTAGTAATCCAATTCACAAACAGACGAAATAAGCAATTGATTCCAGAATGTATGAGTCCAGCATAGCGCAACAAGGGTGAATGTAACCAGCAGTGTGTGTCGTACCACAGTATACGTAATATAGCAGGTTCCCCCCAGAAATTTTATTTTCAGCTTCCCTAACTTTTCTAGGTTTTGAAAAAAAATTTCCCTGACCAACAAAAATTGACATAGACAAATTTTAAAAATTCAAAAAACATTTTCTAAAAGTTTTGCAAAATTGTCCTCGAAAAACTGGGAGAAATTTACAATTTCGTCTTCGGAAAACGTGGGAAATTTTGCAAATTTGCCCTCGAAAAACGTGGAAGATTATGCAAATTTGTTCTCGGTAAACGTGGAAAATTTTGCAAATTTGTTCTCGGTAAACGTGGAAAATTTTGCAAATTTGTTACAGGAAAACGTGGGAAATTTTGTAATTTTGTACTCGGAAAACGTGGAAAATTTTGCAAATTTGTCCTCGGAAAACGTGGAAAATTTGTTATAGGAAAATGGAGAATTTTCCAATTTTGTCCTCGGAAAACGTGGAAAAGTTTTCAAATTTGTACCCGACTACGATGAATTTCCCTGACTTTTTCAAATTAAGTCATTCTTCCCTGACTTTTCCCGGTCATTTTCAAGTTCCCTGACTTTTCCAGGTTTTTCAGGGGAAACACCGTGTGTGAGGTGATCACTAAGATGAAGCCACGCCCATCTTAACACGTGAAACCAAAGAACACAGGAGAGTGATATGTAGCCTACGATTCGTTTACAAGCGCAGGGCGTGACAGAGCGAGTTGATCATCTCACACACAGGGCGGCGCTGCGGTGTTTTCGGATCAAAAACATCAACCGAGTGCACCTATATAAGTAGGTGCATGGAGTATGTGTATGGCACCCCCTCTTCAGAAGTGACAACTCAAATGTGGAATTAACGACGTGTCGCCCTTCTTTTTTAAAACTTAAAAAAAAAGTAAAAATGACAAATTTGAGTTAACTAACGTCCCAACATAATTATGACATATACATGTACTGCGTCGTACCTATTTATAATGAGCTTAAGGTGGATTTTGTAATCATGCTGATAACACGTGACTTGCGTGCAATTCATTGCACTAGAGTAACGTGACTAACATGTAATTCATTGCACTAGCGAAACGTGCCGGCATATAGGCACATTATTTTAGTTGATATGATAAAAAGCCAAGTAATATCGGCTCATACATAACTCTACATTCATGTACATGTATATTTTACTCTTAAGCTCATCTCTATATAGACTAAGGACGTCCAGGACATCTTGTATATCTAAACTAACAACAAAAAAGAGAAGACAAATCTCTATACAATGCAACACAATTAACTCCTAAGAATTTGTTTTTAAAGGGATTACTAAGTTACTCAATGTCCAGTTTTGCAAGACAAAAAAAAACGGAATGCGAAAGGCATTGTAATTGTAGGTTGTTACAGTGTATACGAGCCTATGTATAGTATATAGGCTATACTTGTATCCTGAATTACGAGTACGCGTGGTCCAACTTGTGCAAATGAGCATTTATCGTAAATGTAAAAGGCACGCTGAGGTGTGATCTTTCAATCATATTTAATTGGCGGGTGGAGACACGCATTAACCGTCGTATTGAAATGAGACCAAAGGCAGAAAGTGAACTTCACGCACAATTCGTTTCAATTTCGTGAATGACACGCTTGGGATGTCGCTACCTGGCACGGTTTCTTAAACTGAAATAAACGTGAGTAACGTGATGAGCGTACGCGCTTTGTAATTGGATTGCCACGAAACCTGTTAGTCTTCGTTAAAACCGACACCATTACTTATCTGGAAGGTTATACGTGGGGAGAAATCGTGTCGATGTACCCCCTACCTGGAGCATCGGGACATTCATTGTCGACGGAGTCAATGTTCACTGTACTTCCATTAAAGATTTGAAACACGGGAATTTCGGAGTACCCTGTACATTGACTGCACAGACTTTATTGTTCAGATTCCCTGCCTTTTTTTTTCGTCGCACAAAAAAATGATAATCTTCTTTTATTGCACGAAAAACGAATTGCGAGAGAGAGGAGAAAAGATCATCATCTGTGTATGGGATAAGAGTGTAGAATAGCAGCTCGTATTTAGAAAGATTCCCCAATGCCAATTCGCGATACACGAGGCGCACTCACATGCGGGGATCAAGTTTATTATTGAAAAAGGAGAAGAAGAAAACGTCAACCTTAAGAGAGAACAATCCGCTTTCATTCACTCGGTGTTTTTTTTCTCCATCGCGCCAACCTATTGTACTTTTGCAAACACAACGAGATTGGTAGAAAAGTCGCTGCGATTAACAAGAATCTACAGAACGGATTCCTAGTCCCAGTTGCAATTCGTCATTTAATTGCTTACCAATAGCAATATCTGGATGAAGGAACGCGTATGCCAACTCGGGGCATTGTTGGCCGGAAATGAACAGCCCGGGGTCATTTTATTGACCACGCAGTTCGCTCGGATACCTAACAATTCGTACGCAGTGTACGATTCATATTTGAAAAGGGCGCTGTTTTAAAAAATCAAGTAATGTGCATACGGTGAAGGCGGAGTTAAACCCAACAACAGTTACTGAGGTTAGGTGTGCTGAAAAATATCGAAATCTAGCTGCATTCCCTCCTCCCCCCAGAATCGATTACGGAAAAAATCAATAGACGAATCAATCTCTCCAACAGGTGTCTATTTTAATTCCGAACAAGGTGTTTAAATTCATATTTCAATTTTTATCGCTCAATTAAATTTTAAAACAACATCGTATGGGCATAAGTAGCCTACCTGGCGTTTCGTATATTACCGTTCATTAAAATTAGAGTAATTAGATAAACAGATAAAAACCGAAAAACGTTCGGCTGTTTAGAGACATGAAGAAAAACAAATTACAAACCAAATCGACATCAAGAAAAATTTATAAAAAAAATACAAGTTAAGGCAGTGTTCGTTTCTTACTTTATGACCGTGCTGATTTCTAATTCAGGACCAGTCCAACAGTTTTCAAGATCAATCCCGATGGTCGATGCGAATGCTATTCGTGACCAATCGATGTTTAGCTAACACAATGTACAGTATAAACAGTACTAGAGTACTTGCCAATGACTATTAATAATCGTGAAGAATTTTGGTATCGATTTCATGCTGTTAATGGAATCGCCAACAAATTCTATATATAGTTCCCCATTCCTCCTTCCACTGCAATAACGGCCTTAAGGCCAAGCATTAGTGGTAAATACAAGTACGTTGATTGTCTTAATTTCTGGGTATTAAATTAATGTGCGTGCATTTGTAAATTAAGAATTACGTGAGAGAAATTCATGAGAAACCTATGGCTCGTAGCATGGATTGAGGATGGTTTACATATTTCCCTGACTTTCCCTGACTATAATCCAAAATTCCCTGACAAAAACTTACTGGTTAATGCATATCAATTTTTTTGTCATAATGGAAAATAAAAAAATTAATTGCAATGAAAAGCTTGGCAAAACACTAGATTTTGTTACGAGTCTGGCTGAAGAAGATTGGGGATCGCGCTATATTCATGGATTATCAGGGTCGCGACAAAATTTTCATTTTCAATTTCCATGACTTTTCCCAGACTATATTATAATCCAAAATTCCCTGACCAAAACTTACTCGTTAATGCATATCAATTTTGTTGTCATAATGAAAAATAAAATAACAATTGCAATGAGAAGCTTGGCAAAACACTAGATTTTGTTACGAGTCTGGCTGAAGAAGAATGGGGATGGAGCTGCTAGCAGACTGGGTGCAGGGATAGCATTTTGCTTTTATTTGGGAAAATTTCCCTGACCACTTATTTTCCCTGACTTCCCTGACCTGTTTTTTTTATTAAAAAAAATCGAAAAAATACACGAAAAAGTAGTCTCCACCCGAGATATTCGAAATTGTGCTATCGAAAATCACATTAATGGGTAATCTAAAATCCTCAGTGCAATGGGTAGCCCATAAGCATCGAATCATCGAGGGACATTCGGAGCTCCGCAGCACCGAATGCCCCTGGAGACGAGCAAACACTGCTAGCTTGATTGCCAAGCGTGGTTGCCCGAGGTTGAAAGTTCGGGGGCGGTGGAGCGTGCCATCGAAGACAAGGATGCAAGGATTCGACGAACAAACCCTTAAAAGACAACGTTCCACAAATCCGTTCGACCCAAGTCGTGGGTTCTCTTAATTCAATAATGGAGAGTAGCGCGAACACGCCACGTTTATTTTTCCGCTTCTTTAATGGAATGGGCGTGGATTATTTATCTTTTTAATATCGTTATAATTTCAGCCGAACGGTGCTATAGTCACAGAGTGCACCCCCGTGGAGAGAGACGGAATTCGGTTCAACTCCGCGCGGCGCTGACGGATGGGAATGATAAACGAATATGCTAATTCCCCATCATTCACGCCCCGCATTAGCCGCATTCTCCGCGTAATTGTGCCATTGTTTCGAATGAAACGCGAAACTGTGGGGGTTAATTATTCCGGATGACGAGGCACGAGGGGTGGAAAAGAGCTCCAGAAACGAAGGGAAATGCCATCTGCGTTGCCATGGCGGGACATTGGACGCGAAACGGGACACCTTCCACGAACCGGACGATTACTCGGACGGTTAGCTTCGACGCTCGATTTTGTGCCATTGAGTCCGGGGTTACATTTAACCGGAAAAGAAGGTGGAGAACAAAGAGGATAAAACGTCGTCCATAATCGACAAATAAATCGAGGGAGCGACTATGTATCCGTTTGAAAAGCTAAATGACAACTATAAAAAAAGACTTCCCATTCTGAACTGTGCACGGATGACTTCCTTCAAAGTTTTTGAACCGACAGGTGCTGATATCGATTATACGTTAGGCACGTCCCAGATTCCAGATTATCGCACCTAACTCTGTGAGCAGCTCGAGAAGACGTCCAAAACTCTACCCAAATTCATGAATCCGTCGCAACTCGAACGGAAATATCACGTACAATTGCACATGTATATATATTGTATATATAAAAAATAGAAAACTACGCCATCTTGGTTTTTCAGCGGACGGGGATTGAGTGTGTGTGGCATCCAATACGATTAGCCACTCATGGCACACCGCCCAGGAGCGTGAACTCCGTGGGGAATTCCAAGGCCATAAATCTTTTGTAATTTGCCCCGGGCCATAAAACTGTCAAACCAGTTTCCCGTCCCCCATCTGTGGTGTATCCAGATCATATGGCGCCATCTTTTGGAGACAAAGGACAGCTAAATCTAACACCTGATCGCCTAAAAGGAGTTAGAAAATCAAACAACAATTTTCACCCGGGCAAGGCCAAGTTTTACCGCTAGTTGGTTATATTTCAAACTAACTACATTTTAAGAGGGTTAAATAAACTTAAAAATAAGTGTCAGATGGATTGTTAAAATTTATAAAATCTATTCCTTTCCAAATACTACGTAATTTACATACATGCATGTACATATGCAAAATAAAAAACTTTGTCATTAATTAACTCTAACCCGAATTTGTTCTAAGATTCAAATTCCCTCAACATGTAAAAAAATGCAAAACGGAACTTGAAATGAATTCAGGCCGTGCTCGTGCAAGTTTCATAGTAGAGATTTACCTTAAGTTGAATAACTACTGGCTGCAGGAAGAACAAATCATAAGTTTCCATATAGTTAAAGAAATGTACTGCGCATGTTAACCTGTAAAAGTCAGTCATGGATGTACGAAGGCATTTACGAGAGCAACGTTGCTTGCACCGCGATGCTTGTGCAAAAATAAATTCGCAGTAATGAAGTTAGTCCAATAATATAACGTGGCGTAGCTTAGTCATACTACTGCAACTCCCTTATGGAAAGTGTTGTAGGCACGTCTATTAGGAAGTCTTCCCTAAATGGATGCCCAATAAAAGTCGAAATTGAAGAGATGAAGTTATAATATCGGAACGATGGGTCTTGATCGAAAATTGATGGATTGGGCCATTTTCGTCCCGACTTTCGACAATTTATTTCTAAATGAAATTAGGAGCCGTCGAAGAGGGAAAATGCGTATTAATGGAATAAAGGCAAGCGCCTTAATAGGGCGATATAGGAGGCCTAATAGCCACTGAAACTACGAGAAAGAAAAGAAAAAACTCAATTACAGTACTATAATAACAAAATGGCGCAACAGCAGCGGAGAAAATCCACGTGCGGAAATAGACCTTTCGCAAAACTAACATTACAAGTTGTACAATCATCTGTCTCGTTAAAATAAAAAGTTCGCTTCATTACATAATATGTCATCAGCGTCGATGATAAAATAATAGATTAGAATCAACTAAAATTGCGTGTATAACGAAATGAACTCGAGTTTCTAACCGTCCCAAAACTGTGAAACTGAACGTAAGCAAGGTTCTAACGAAAATCATATCGGTGATAAGTTACTGGGGAGATAAATTCTAGAGAAGTTCTCAATTTATGTATCCTAGCTCAAACATAACGTAAACATCGCGGCAATGATAACATCACAAATACTGAAATAAGTACAAACCAGATTTTTCTAAAATTTCTGATTATGTAATTCGTATTGTTTTGTTAGCGAATCGTCATAGGGTACGTGCACGGTGAAGCTTGTTCCAGTCCTTGAAAACCAGTGTAGCTTATTAAAATGAAAAGTCTGCAATACCACTACGTGACACTGGTTCGAAACCGGTTGGCAAGCGACTGGAATAAGCTTCACCGCGCACGCACCCATACACATATTTCTGGAAAATCATCAGAAAAGAGTCTCAGATCAGCAGTCTCACAATTTTTCTTCAAAATGGAAAAAAAATATCACCGCATCATTCTCTGCTTAAAAAAATGTGAAGTTACCAACAGATGCTGGTGCCAACATTCAGATTAAGTATGAAATAAGCATTCTTTTAGAAAGAGCTGGTCTTCATCTCCGATGGACAGGCAGACTTCCACGAGCGATACGTTAAGTCACCGTGAAAAATGCCTTTTTCGGCCCTCGACTCCCCCATCCCACCTCAAGGAGACAAACCTTGGCACTGAAACTTACTTTTGCAATTTCCCTGAATTACGAGCAAATACACGTTTTCATTTCCCTCTTTTCATCGATCCGAGTTGACATCATGCACGCGCTTTTCAAGTGGGGCTAACGTGTCTCCCCCACCCCCCTCGCCTTATATTTACTCCCAGTTTTACCCAAATTTAGGGGATTTTCCCTCCCTCGCAAGCTTCCCTTCCAAATTAATTCGCTTCAATCCGAAATTGATCACTAAACCTTATGGGATCTGGAATTGGAAACGAAGAGGAAAAAAGCCAGAAGAAAAGATCTTCGGAGGGTACATTGGAGAGTTGCAAAGAGGGTGCATAAAAATGACCAGAAGACGGGAAAAAAATAGGAAAAGCTCTTCCACGGGAGGGAAAAATAAATGGGAAAGAAAAAAACGGAAATCTTACACACACGTATATTATGCGGTAAATAATACACCGGCGCTTTCGGGTCTTATATCCAGAAAGTGAGGTCGTTGAGGAGGAAAAAGATTGAACGAATATAATAGGGAAATATCCCTATAATAAGAAGTTGCGCCTAACTGGAATTGAATTTGAAAAAGAAGAAGAAAAAAAATATGGAAGCCTGAGAAATTTCCAAAGAAGGCTCGAAATGCGAGAGAATGTAAACACCTCCGCCTATAGATGCTTTCCATCATCTATCAATTGAATGAAGTGCGAGTGCGTGGCTCTTGTTGACTTTCTTTTAGAAATTAAATTTTAATGGAAATTGCGTTTCAAGAGCTGGATGTCATTTCTTTTCCTGTGAAAACTAAATAAAAAGGCACCCTCGCGGAGAAAGTAAGAGCTCTTAAGTAAATCGCACCGAAAACGCGTGCATTTCTCAGAAAAAGAAGAAGACGAAAAAATTAAATCTGTGCAAATCCGTCCACGCTTTTTAGCACTTAACCAACAGTTCTGATGCAACGAAGCCTGAACACATTTTTATATCCGAGGATTTTCGAATGAGTCGAGCTAAAACGAGTACATGTATAATGAAGACCGTGACAAATGGCGTGATTTTAAAGTCAAAGAATCGCGAAGAAATGTAGTTTTAGGGGTTAAGTTGAAACATCTATCACCGAAACTTAATTCAGCAGTGAAAAGGAAAACTGCTTGAATTACGATCAACAATGCACCATCACAGACCAAGTCAAAGCGGACTTTCAGGTGAATTAACGATGCATTATTAGCTTATTAAGTCTATTTCCGAATTTAATGACACAAATAACTCATGACAGCCATTTTATGTTGCAGAAGCTTGCTCGAGTCTTAGCTGGAATTCTCCAACAAGTCCTTCAGCACTCATGCACCAATAGTACTGTACGACCAATACATTTATAAGTAGCATTAAAAGATCTGTATATATAGCGCCAATAAATTCATAAATATTTTTTTTGTTGGAATTAAAACTACTACACGACAAGAAGGAAATGCACGCTTGATTTAGTTTCTAAACTTTGGTAATTCAATGTTAGAGTGCTTTCAACAGCTTTGTTCAAACGCTGATTACTAAGTAAGCTTCGTTTGGCAAAAAACGCATTTAAACATAACACGTTTCCGGCTAACCGTTTGATTCCAGTCGCATTGTTGCAAACAAGACATTAACTTTCTGATTAATCCAAGGAAAAGCGGCGCTAATTACCTCGATGGGATACCGAGGCACCAAAAAACGGCGAACGCGCATTGCATAAATCCTCAACATTACCATCAAGTACAAAGTGACTTGTAAAAGCTTCCGGGTGCTTTATTGTTTCCAGATACGGCATGTGCAGTTCGGGCAATAAACTGCTTAATTACAATGTGTTTAGTGAGCGAGCACTAAAGACGTCATATAGTGGTGCACTAAGCTAGAAGCGAAATCCATGGCACATGCGCAGTTTGAGATGCATCTAACGGTGACCTTGGAAAACTAAGAAAAACTTTTACTCCAGATTCATTTCAGTTCTCGTCACATCCGTAATATTTTTGGAACGCTTTGATACTTCCTTCAACATCCGTAATATTTTTTGGAATGTTATGGTACTTCCCCTATACGTATATGTATATTGTACATATGGCAAATCACTTAGAACCGATACTAAAAACGTAGACCATTGTGATATCATTTAAATCGTCAACTTTAGTGCAAAATAATTTAAAAACAAACTCACTCAAGTTTATCCCCTTTTTTATAAACCATGCAGTTAATGCATCCCTTTTACACACGTGACTTCGCAACTGCCAAAGCGCGATTCGCAAAGATTCCGTCTGAGTAGCCCTGATATGTAATTTTCGACAGAAACACCTTGAGATACTTCAGAAAATATTTCTTCGAATATTTACATCAACGTAAAAAAAAACCACATAACGAATGGGCTAGTTATCCAACTTCAACGTGTTTGAAAAACTCATTGCAATTTCCAAGCTGAAAGAAATGAGTTCGTTTACTTAGTTGGATTACTTTAAATAGTTCTCGCACGAGCGTGGCCTCGGGTCATAAACAACCGTCTTTCGCCTGTTTTTTCCACTCTTACAAGCCATCTGAATAGGGTTAATTACGAATGCTAACATATTTCAGCATTATTAGAACAATTTCCCGAAATAAATTTTTTTACGAGCGCCTCCTGGGGCACTGGTGCACAAAAGCGGTTCCCATTAGGCTCGGGTCGTTATATTTTTTTTCGTGCTGGAACATGTTGAAAACTAATCTTGATAATTGTTTGGCTCAATTGCGCGCAATTTTTCTCCCAATTCATCTTGCGTGTATGCTAATTAAGAAAGATTTCAAACCGCATCTCTTTCAACTGCAGTCACGAATAAAAAAATTGGATATAAAAAATGCATCTGCATGCAGCAGTAAACCTAATTGCTTTCAAAACTGTACGCAAAACAAACGAAGAAACGAGCAATCGTATAGACCGCTAAAAGAAGTTGTTTAAAGAAACGGGATGAAGATGCGCATATTTAATTTCAAAGTTTAGATCGTATCGGTTCAAAACTAAAGCTTAACAGAGGGAATCTACGTTGTTGCATTATTCGATAGATAGATGGAGCTGAAGATGCTGCTGAATTCTGAAATTTATTGCAGCGTCTTGGAGGGCCGGGTGATACATGTACTTCTGTTTACGAAGTTCTTGCAAAGACTGAATAGGAAATAGTAACCATTGGTGGTACTCAGATAGAAGCTTTTGCGAATGCGCTTTGGCAGTCGTAAACTCATCTGTGCAAAATCGACATGCTAATTGACTCAAAAAATTCACAAGTTATCGCTGTTTTTAAAACAATGAACGTATGTTGTATGCAGATATATTGATCCCTAGATGGCGCTTTTTTAAATTCCGGAAATCTTAATGTTTGGAAAACTTATGAATGTGAAATTCGCATTTCCTATACGAGCTCGTATTTACCTTCATCATCAATGGGCAAAAACTATATTAAATTTTTTTAGTTTTATGCCTAAAACTATCTTCGAAAAATTCTCACATAGAACGGATCACCGGTAGGAAATGTAGTAGGCCTATATGAGAAACTAGAAACCAAAAAGAAAATTGTAAGAAACGTTGGTAGCTTTCAAAATTTGAGAATATCCATACAACATGCATCCATGAGCTTCACACACTTTTTACGAGCTCGTATACGAAGCATGTAATACCTATAACTCGTTTTAAATTACAAAATTCAAAATGCTTATCCCATGGGAAAATTAACTTAATTAAGCATCGAGTTGGGGCTCGGTTCAATATTTAACGATCGCATTAAACTGAAACTGAAAATACGTTTTCGTAAATCAGTATTGAAGAAAAGGGAGGGGTGTACACGTTTTAGCGCACTTGAGGGAGACAGAGTACATGCCCAAGACTCGAACAACATTAATTTTGGATCGAAAAATGAATTTGCATCAAAATGCATGACAGTCTCGATTAACCTACATGTACGTGTATATCAGCGCTATAACAGTTCGCTCGCGCATAAAGTATTGATGCGAATTCGTTGATTGCTCCCAATTTAGATATCAATTCGGGTGGCACATTGACAGTCCCTGTTGACCTAACATTATTAATAGGCGAAAGCATCTCGAGTCAGTCGCGATCCACTTTCTATCAACACTTATTGGAATCATTTTATGTACACTACTTTATCCGTCACATGTAATAAAACACAATGAGCGCGTATAACCGTAAATCGTTCTGTCGAGTTTGATAGATTGCTTATACCAAAACGTGCTTCGTGAGTTCGCTCATGGGTTTATCACCTGTTGCAGCATTATTCGTTCAATCGACGATTAATAAATAAATCAGCTTTGCTGCAACGCAAACGTCCCAAATCGAGAATTAGCACCTGAACGGAGTTTGTTTAAAGAGTTACAATTACAACTATAGCATTTTATGCGTATTCCCTAAATATGACACGAGCTGTTAGTTACCTGCATTTCTCATCATATATATCAAGGGCTCATCAAGGCCTCATCAAGGGCTGACATACCAACTGCGGCTGGTCAGGCTGAATGCTGAGTCACTATAGAGATGCGAAGAATAAAATCCGATCTCCGCTATTACTTTAAGATTTTGAATGGATTTACATATGCTGGCACCCATCCTATCTTGAGGATAACAAACCGCCCTAATAATCTAAGGCGCCATTCTAAACAAATTGTTTGGGAGATGGCTAAGCATAACTGCAGGTATAATCTTTTCACTGCCAGAGTAGGACGTATTTGGAACAAGCTGCCTGAAAAATTGATTTCTGTGTGACGCCACTGTGCGTCCTGACCTAAGATAAATTGTGATCGTGAAGTGGTTCCCACCCAAAGGACTCAAAAGAGACTCAAAGTAAGGGCAGCAACCATTTAATTGAACAGTATAAAAATACAAGAAAACACTAAAATAAACAGTTGTGAACCAAC
>JAQGBX010000350.1:0-38475 GCA_034698745.1 Megaphyllum sjaelandicum | reverse complement strand
GTTTTTTTCTTTGCCTAAAATGGAGGGTTAACCCTGCCTACTGGCTGGGTTAACCTTTGGGTTATCTTTTTGCCTTACCCCAGTTGGTGCAACAGAAAGGCCGGTTAAACAAGGGTTAAATGGCGGGTTAACCCCTGGGTAAGGGTAACCTCTGTTGGTGCAACCGGCCCTAAGAGTACACTCGTACAGTAACAAAGGTTCTGTTCAGACATTTTAATGATATTTTATAGACAATGTTATACAATTTACTCCAATTATGCATGCCCATCTTTTCGTTGAGAGAGGGCTTTTCTACCAATTACTATTTACTTCGGAACAATTACCGTTGTTTAATTATCGTTATCCCGATGTGCATTATTGGAACTGGGACTAATATAATGGCAACATCGAAATGAGTTTTATAACGGAAGGTAAAATGCCGTAATTGGAAAACACCCATCAGACTAGTTCGCTAATTTCATTTTGGGTTAATGCTGCGCCACAGCGCAACATTTTAAGGATTAATATAATTTCAGACGAGTAACAACTCCCATGATGAATATGTGCAATGTCCATTTCAGTACATGTTACGCGAGGGAAACAATACAGGCCTATACATTTATATCGTCAGCATTCCTACGTAAATCGTGAGCTAGCCTGTCATCCTCATCATGCAGGTGCCTCCAAAGGTCGTACGCCCAAATAAAGTTCAATTCGGAAATTGCTGGGAGGCGGTAATGAGCGGGAAAACTGCCTCCCACATTGGATCTAAATTAAACGCAAAATTATGGCAATAAATATACCTGTACATGTAAGTGTAACTGTATTAACATTTCGATGCGATGACACGCTAAGTGCAGGATACATGTACATGTATATAACAGACTTATAAGAGCGAATCATAGAATTGGTCTCTTGTAAAATAAGCATAATTAACAGATGGATCATACCGTCACTTGATAACTATTGTAAGTTTTAACTGATACTATTCACAACACTAAACCAGTTAATGTGTATGCACAGTAAAACCTGTTAAAAGTGACCACCAACGAAATTCTATGTTGGTCACTGTACACAAGTGGTCACTATATAAAGATTGCCTGAATTAAAATGAACATGTACACTGTAACACATGTACATGTAGTAAAAAACCACCAAAGCAAAAAAAAATACAGAATCACCATGTCCAAGTGCATTACATACAGTATATTTATTGTCATATTACACACTTGTTTTTTTAAAGAAAAAATTATGAAGTTTTCCTTGTTATACAGTACAGTGTACATGTACATGTAAATGCTTTTTGCTTCTTATGATCATGTTTTTAGTGATTTTCCGATCTGAAAAACATGATTGGCTGAATTATTCCAGAACCACTGGGGTTAAAGCAGGATGTAAAGTGACTCATCCGTTATCTAATCACTTCATAAGGCACATTGGCAATGTGACAATTTAAAAAAAAAAGACAACACACACTGGTCACTTTACACAATAGACATGTGGTCACTATACAGAGAAGTTTTATGAAGGAAATATACACTAGGAAAAACAAAACACTAAAAAAGGATCAACATAAACAGATGGTCACCATTCAAAGGTGGTCACTTTTCCAGGTTTTACTGTATATGTGACGCTGAAAGAATACGGGCAATTTAAGTCTTATTTGGACGATAACTTGTGTAACATACGAATGGTTTCTATTAAACGAATGGTAAGCGTGGTAGCCAATTGTTTTTAAATGGTTGCTCCATTCTATTTCCGATTCACGATGTTTATAACGTAGTGCCTGTAGTCCTAGTTTTACTCTTTAGGGGCACACAACATGTTTGCTCTAGGCATCATGTCACTAAAATGTATACAATTGTATTTAACGTATTATTAAACAGTTTTTTAATGCAAACCTTCATTCATGTATTTCAGAGTTACAAAACGTAAACGCAATGAAAAAATGCTATGACGTGAAAGTATTTATCAGCGGATCTCTTGCGAGTTTATTCACCCATGAGATCGATGCAAGTGCATCCAGAAATCCAAATAGCCAACGAGAGAGAAATGATGCACACGGACGTCCCGATAAAGAGAGCAAATCCATGACAGTCTCTACAGCAGCACTGTTCACGGATAGCTCTCTTTATTGAGACCGACCCTTAGCAGGCCAATCAAAAATACGCAAGTCCATCCGCAGTTGCCGTCCATCCAAATAGGAGCATGCAGTCAGTAACTAAAAAGGATCATAATAATAAATTAGGAATTTGTACATTCGTTACATAAAATGAGGTATGCAAAGCAAATAAACGTCAAAAAATATGCTTTTCATTATTTATTTAAACATAAATTTGGAAAGCCTCGTTATTTCATAACGACCATCAGAACGAAATATGTACTGACATACAGTGCAAGTACAATATTTTAAATAACGTAGCTGTGTGCCACAATTTCACTCATGGCGAATCTGCAAAAATCAACCGATTTTTTTCAACATTTTATAACTTTCATTAGGGTCGATATATGAGATTTCGTAGAATTTACTTTGACAATTTTCATGATGTAGTGGTTATAAATTGCTCTTTTTGAGTTTGAAAGAAATCTAATGGAAACCGACCCTTACTTTTAAAAAATGTCCGATAAGAATATTTCAAAGATAAACGTCAAAAATGCCGCCATTAATACATATCAAAATGTTTTAGTCTATTCAAACATTGGCCCATAAAAATTGATTTTTTTCCTTGTAAACATAAAGTACATGATTCTATAATAAAATCAAACTACAAAATAACGGTTGATGTCAAAATAAAGGTTATAACTGACACATGCCTTATCAATAAGTTTTGCTTTTCAACCAATTTCAAACCTAGTTTGAAAATTTCATAGAATTGCATGGGTCAAATACCCTTGACTTACAGTATTATATTGTAATCTACATGTTTTATTTAGCTAAGCACATCATAGGCATCCCTAAGTCAGCAAGGATGGATTAATGAAAGTGATAAAACGGAATAATTTCATAACCGATCGAAATAAATCCACTAAATCAAATGCTTCATAATACGTTCCACTTTATGAACACGTATCATTTTCCATATATACATGTACATTGGAATCTCATTAGGACAAACTCGCTAAGTACAAATTTCTGATAGTACATTGTATAAAGTGAAGTTCCGACATATGGTAAAACGTCTGATTTCTGATAATACGAACTATTATTTAAACAAAGTTTGACATCCCTTGAGATTCACCATAACGAGGTTCGACTGTATATGATTTATCAATGTAATGGATCGGCGAATAACTCTCAAAGTGTACCGGGATCTAAAATTGATTTATCCATGTTCTTTTTACCTGGCAGTAACGAAATAGAGTATCACCTTATCCTAATTTCTATTTGCCAAAGGAGTAACCAGTTCTGCTAAAGGAAACAATATTTCGAAAGAACACTTTTGCAATGCCGCCTACTCTTAACTCAGGATTTGAAGGAAAAAAATATATATACACTATTGCCGGTAAATGCACGTTAGAAACATGCTATAGACACAGATTAGAAATATAGGCTTACCTTATGGTATCATTTTATGTCGAAATTGCTTTGCCGATTACAACGAAATGATGTTAATATATGCTATATATCTCGTATATTTTCTAGTTATTCGGAGGCTAAACATGCATGGATTTCTGAAAACCAGACCAAGTAAAACTTAACAAAACGGGTAATCTTACCAGACAGGATTACTGGATGATTACCCAGCTTTGTGCTTAATGGAAATACGTTGCAGATAAGCATTGGGAGATCTATTACGTTGAATTTAGCTAACTTGCCTAACAACTTGTTGTTTGCACTTAGAAACGTGGCGAAAAAGCAAACACAAAGTAATAAAACTGGATTTGCCATAGTCGGTGTTAATATTTGATTTCACCGCCTCACTACACAGGGTTCCTGTGCAAACGTGGTTTATTCGAACGTCACCAAGTATAATTTCTTAGAATTATGCAAATCTCTTTGGACTCGAATAAATAAGTGCAATGCCCTGCCTTTGATACCTGGACAACGTGACCGAAGAATTGATGAACGGGTTCTATACAGGGACAGTTCGGTATAGACACTTTACAAAGTTTCCGTTACACTCTAAAAAAAAGGGGGGGAATACCAAATATATACCTGTTGAGGTTATTTTCCCTTGCTACACCAGAAGAACCTTTTTAGGTACTTCGAAGAATCACAAAAAAGGTTCTTTCTCAAGAACCTTCTAAAAGGCTCCAAATATACAAATAAGGTTTAAAACACCGAACCCTATCAAAAATTCTGTGTAAATGGAAATGTTTTTTTTTATAATTTGAAAAGGTTAAATACATTGAACCCTTTTAAGGACAATTTTTTGAACGGCAATTCTTTTTGGAATATTTCAGTTCACGAAATCCTGATCAGTATCGATCTACATACTGTATATCATCCATTACGAAATATCAATTTCGTAATGGATTTCGTAACGTGATTTCTATGTTTTCATTGTAAAACGAAGTGATATTAGGCTAAATAGCTGCTATAACCCAGTAATTTTAACTAAAACATTTACAATTTGGAACAAACATGCACATGTAAGAAAAGTCTCGGCAATTAATTAAAATCTGAATATGCACGTGGTTGCATGTGTTCGTCCTGAAAATCTAGCGCTATGTAAATATACAACTGCAATGGCATAGAGTAAAAATTGAAGCATTGGGCACAATGATTTGATCTAACACAACATATAGCTGAAGCTAACCTGACCTAACCTAAAATGTCCAAATTACTGTGTCAAACAATTCAGTTTTTATTGTACACCATAACAGTTGTATATCTAAACAGAACCGAATAACAATTCGTTTGCACAACAAAAACATTGCAATGGAGTGAACTGAAATAATCCACACAAAAAAATACCTTAACATTGATTTTATTTTCTAAATACAACTTCCTCGAGCCAACAGTTAAGCATAAAAAATGCGCTCAACACTGAAAGTTTCTGGGTTTGGAATGCAGCTTTCACGTGGTGTTGCATTCCTCAAGAGGTTCCTCCAAAAACCTATAGAACTATGGAGCCTTCCACGAAGGCCAGTAAAGCTGATCTGGTCGACATTTTTATTTGAAGTTCTTCAAACATCTTTTCAAAAAAAGGCGGAGTTTTTCCGAAAAAACCTCGAATGAACCTCAAAATTGTTAAAGCGTAACCAATCAAGCAGTTAAATAAAGTTACTCGTTATGGACAGTAATTATTCTTCATTAAAAAAGGAAGACAAAAATATACTGACAAAGCCAAGGATTTAATACATTTGCAAACTTCAAATGATGCCCTAACTTAAACTTCCATTAGTATGTAATCGCCTTTGAACTTGTCAATTTTGAGGATCTGATGTCGATATAAAGAATTGTTAAGAAGATAGTATCATATTTTCAAAAAATCCTATTTAAGACAATATGAGCGGTCATCGGCATTGTCTCATTGGAATCGTATAATATTGACCTTACGCAGATATGTTATGCTATGATGCACTATGCTATCCTCAAATTATTATACAGATATATTCGCATATAGGCAAAATTTCATCTAGGCTAACCGATGCATGGTTTCAAAGCGAAGAATCAATGAAAGTTCTGAATATATTGGTCATATTTTCCGCGTAAAGAGATCCTCTCAAAACATTAAGGGAGAATTTGAGATCTAGTCTAATCCATAATTAAATTTTAGCAATTAAATACGACCACAGATAGGGAAGGAGTAACATGATATTTTCAGCCATGAATTCTCATCAACCATATAGTATTCTATCCTTAAAATGAAAAACAAAACTCAATCTTAAGAAAATTAAATTATTCGGTATGCTCACCATATTTTATACATACCAAAGTTAGTTCATTATATCCGTCTAAGAAGTATAGATGGGTACAATTTAGTGCAGAAAAATGCGGGTCGACATCATAGAAAAAAGTCACATAGTAAGCCGTTCCGATAAAAAAAACTGAACTAACTGGCTGCAAGACGGCAGTTTTTAATTAATTGTATTAACTTAAACTCTAGGGAGAAGTGCTCTACGTACGTTAAACTCTCTCCAAAACTTGTGCCAAGACTGAAGTCAGTCGCAGTATAAATATACTCAGCTGAGATAAAGGTATTTGCACATGTTTATGCAACAAAGGGCGGAAGTTTCGAAGAATTCCACAGCAACAGAACGTTGCTAGCTTTAAAATCTAGTAGATCTATTAATGCACACACCCATGTGGGACAACGCATAGGCTTTTTCTTCTTAAATAGGACGGAAAACATCGTAATCAACATGAAACACGCCGATATTTAAAAATTCAACCGAAACCAAACTGATGAACACTTCCCATGTCAGAAACGAAACCATATTTCTCGATAAATTGCTAAGTTGATAATAAATTACGACATATCAGTTTATGGGTGCAGACTGTATGGGTGTAACTATACCATGTACGGTAGCACTTGTTAGTGTTAACGCACTTCGAAATGATGTTTCGTGTTTTAAATCATGAAATTAATAACCGGCACCTCTAAATTTGCATACAAGACATATGACAAGCTATTGAAAACATAATTATGATCTGATTTACAATTTAGTAATGTAGCAATACAATGTCTAAATCCTGTAATACTCTTGTTTTTAATTTGATCATGTGTATTGAAAACCGGTTCATATCCAAAAAAAAAAGCATTCCACGAGTGAAATTAGACCATATCGTACGGAAAACATTTATTTTAGATAACACACATGAGTCACATATTAGGCAAGTACCTATTTGGAATATACTGTATGTACGTACCGTGTATGTAACTCAAAACGTAACGCAAAGCATGTTTAAGATATTGTTAAATTGACCCATGCATGTTCATACACACGAGTTAAGAAGTAATTTAGACATTAAAAACCATTATTTGCGATACAGGCACCGTAGACCACGTGAAATAAATCGAGATTATTACAAAAACTTTCATTAGAAACTTGAATTTTTTAAAATTTGCATTGAAACTACGTCCCATATGTTTTGTTTAACTGCAATTATATGTCAGGTATTTTTCAGTTGTGAACTACATATTAAGTGTTTTGAAGTATAACTTTTTTAGAAAAAACAAACAAGAAGGAGAAATTCGATGAAGCTCTGTTTGTCCTCATTCTTCTCGTGTTCTCTATTCAGGAATCAAGCAGGCTTAATACAAATTCATTTGGCATAAGTCGCTTTTAAATGATTGAGACAGTGAGGTTAATCTCAGAAAATGAACTAAAAAAAATTAAGTATAAAGGCAAAACTTGTGTGTCAATAATGGATTATTCTATTGCAATGATTTAAAAAGTACTTGTACGCAGTGTATAAATTACATACAGTAATTCTAAAAATCATTCCAGCCGTTTTTGAATAACCAAGTTAGTTACATTTAAAGAAACACAACATTAATGACTAGTCTTGATGAAGTTACAGTATATTTAATGCACCGCATATTAGAGTGCGAACATTCAACTTGAGTGTTTGCATTTTTGACAATATATTTACAAAAGGGTATAAATGAAACAACACTTTGAATAGCACCTGAAAAAGTGCTCATAAACATTATTCTAAAAGTTCTTTTACGTACGCGAAACAAATTGAGCTAACATAAGTGCTAAAATAAAGTTTAAAACAATTTAAAACGAACTTGTAATAAATGCCATAGTTTAAATTCTAACAAGCTACCATTAATCATGACAGCTTACATATTTTGTATACCCTTTTGAGTTTGCAATTTAATAGTCACGTTTTATTGCCTAGAGAGAAAATACAAGTCCACCCAGTTAAAAAACAAAATGTGTAACATTTATGAGCTGTTATATGGTTAAATAGCATGTTATCTATTTGAAGTTTCGTATTTACCGGCACTGCATGAGTCAAGGAAATTAAATACACCCCTGCACAATACTGTAAATCCCATAACCTGAAAAATTCCCTCTATAAGAGACAATAAAAACTGGCTGTTATGCATTAACGCCGTTTTCCTGTTAATGGATATGCTGCTTATCAATTTAAAAAAAAATGAGCGGTACCGTTTTTGGAACAGAAATGTAATTTATCTCAGATTATTCCCATTAACATTTCATCCTACTAACGCAAAACATGTACATGTAGGCTACACAGAATTATAAATTTTGCCATTATCAAACAGCTTCAAAAACACTGATAAACAGCTGTTGTTAATTGTGCAGGTCGTGCACTTCGATTAGTAATCTTCGTATTAAATCACGTAAACAAGATTTGTTCGATTATAATTTCAGGTTATTACCTTTCATAGTTCCATATAATAAGTTTTTGGTCACTCTGAAAACAACTTAAGAGATATTTTCTATAAAATTAAAATTCAGCGTCATCATTTTGGACATCAACAGTTGGCGTCATACACCAGAGAAAATGAATCTTTGGCAGCAGATGTCAATCGTGTTGTCGGTTTTGTAACCGATAGCGCATCGTCACTCATAACGAAATACTTCACTGTACATGGCTTAGAAGAAGTTAACCTAAACAAGGAGGAGCATGGGATAAAAAGGAAAACGACCATGACCAAATTAATTTAGGAAATATCCCAGCATTCATCTAGGGTGGGAAACCATGAAATATCACAACCAGGATAGGCAACCCGGAAATCGAACCCATGTCAACCGAATTCAAAGCGAGATCTAGAATGCTACCACTCAACCCGCTTGATAAGCTAATGCTAAACAGACAGGGTTTACAAATTAACAATTTTCAAAATTTGTTTTCCAAAACTCTTAGTAAAATCCTCTAACGAATTTCCTGTAAAGAAAGTGCAATAGTCTACACTGTTCGTTAATAGGCTTTTATTAGCCAACATAAATGCCAACATGCACTTTGAAAATCTACATTATTTATAAACTGCCACAACGAAAACAAGATGGTGAAATACGAAATCAGCGGATCACTAGTCTAACAAGAAATCTATCCAAGTTTGATGTGACGACGAAAGGAAGCAAGTTAGGTGGATAATACCGTTGACAAGAAAACAGTCATCCGATTCGTTTCGTGTTTGTTGCAAACGCAATAAAAAATCTTCGGTTTAGAAGATTGAAAGAAGAAAATGCAATTTCAAAACATTGAAAGCAATAACTGTGAAAGAACCTGCCAAAATATCACTCATTGACTTTGAACAGTAAGAAAGTGGAGTGCCATATTCTCGAACGCAATACAATCGGCCACGTAATTAAAATAATTAAAAACGAAATAAAACTGATGGAAACCCACCAATTATAACCCAAAAATTGAATAGCAGAAATGGTGAACAACATGCCAACATTGTTTAGCTTACTGCAGTTTTGTTGTTGGTATGATTTTATAATGGAATACGAAATCGGCTTAAATCTGGATAGCAGGAACAAGAGACAACGATAATTTCCAATGTAGTGAGTATGTAATGCTTGCACTTCAGTGAAGGTCAACGCGCGACGTGTCACGTGTCATTTGGAACGACCTCTGGCAGGCTATCTATCACTGATAATTTCTAAGCTAAGGCACTCAATTCTGATAGCGGCTTTCAGGATGATGCTTTTAGCCATTATTTGAAACATTTCATGAGAAACGCAAGGTTGAAAAATGACAGCTAATAATCAGGAATAACTGAAGTTACACACCCGCGACGTTTTACATGGCGTAGTAATAAAACACCTTAAGAGGATCATAAACACAACGATAACATTTCAAACGTAGTTACATCGTATTTTTGTTATCAATAATGCACATACGAAAATGTACCTGTTCAGTACATTTTCTCAAGGTGGAGTTTTCGAACTGTTCTTCAGTTTTAGTTTATTCCCGACGCATTCAAAATTCGTGTAAACTACAGCATAATGCAGATTGTCAGTTATTTCGTAACTAAATGTAATATTGGTAAAGAAATGTGAACGGTGGGATAGTATAGCAAGATTTTATTTACAAATTTCATCATTTTGGATTTACTCATTAGGTATCATCTGTTTTCACCATCTATGCAGTACAGTATATCTTTTGATATGAATTTAAACTACGACTCAATAAAGATGAATAATGCTGTATCTGCACCTATGTGCAATAATTCGGATATGTTTTGTATTTGGTTTTTGAAATAGTAACTAAATCATAGAAAAAAATGGACCTTATAGTGCACATGAGCCTCGGTAATTTTAAATAATTTAATCAAATAAAAAGGAAAAGACAGAATAATAAAAGTTGTATATTGATTTAATATTATACAGAATTTTTCCCGCAAAAATTATAATGAGCTAGAAAATGTGAGAAGGTTTTTGAGAATACGTTTCTTCGTTTTGACGCTAGAGGCATGATCATAGCAAATTAAAGGTTGCGTTATTCACCAAAAACATCAAAGAAAGTTGTTTCACAATATTCAACATCCATTCGCCCAAAAAAGATATAGCCGGACGATCCCAGAATTTGACAGTAGCCCATAATGGATGGAAAGAAAGATATGTTCCTGGAAATGCACATTTAAAACCTTCAACGTGAAATACACCAGCCGTTCCGGGAATAAGCTGTAATCTCCTTAAAATTATGTGGCCCTACAATGCCAAACATTCTGGTATAAAAACATCAAGAAACTGCCATTGTCTTTTAAAAGGGGAAATTAAATTTCCTATTATTCTCTCGAGTATTGGTTTTTCTTAACGAATAGATACTATTTGGAAAAAAATTCTAACGATTCACGCGTTATCTTCTCCGTAATTTACCACTGCAGGCATGTACTGCAGTACTTGATCGTCTCCATGCACAATTCTATTTCTCACTTTTCACTACATCTTGTATTCCTAGAGTCAATTTTCCGCGAACCAATCTAGATCCAGACGATACAGGCACGGGCATATAAAGTCACTGCGTATAATCTTTTGTTGAAGGAATATCAGTTTAAGTGCATTCAGGTACAATATACACATTTGTGCAGCGCCCGCATGGAACCACTTAGCAGTAAAGTTGCTTCATACAAATTATGCACCTCATGGAAACCAATTTCAGCATCTCCTATCGGATGAGATTGTAAATATAGGTCAGCTGCTCAGCGCGCAGAATTTCAATTTAGAAATAGTATTATAAAGAACATATTTAGTGTGGGGGATCTGAAGATGCAATTTTGTCGATACCATGGCCGCACAAAAAAGTAATGTCAATGCGGCTGGCGAGGAATGGAAGGAAAAGACATATAAAGGGGTGCCTTCATATTAAACAGAACAATATATTCTTGTACCAGAAAATACGTTTTCTAAGAAAACTTATCAAGATGTTTTGTTACCTACATTAACCTTTTCGGCCCTAGTGTAGGCCTACACATTTTCTACCATTAAGCCTTGAAATTTCAAAGTTGCAGTTCAATAACTCCATAAGGCATCACCAATCACCTATCAGTAAATAAATACCATGTGGTAGGGGGGTACCCATCAACCCAAATTATTCGGTAGTTAACACCGCGTTAGTGTGGACCCCAACATCATTGCAAAATGTAATTTCGTGAAGCTTAAGGCTATCCTTTGGAAGAGAGGATTGAAGGATTGATACTGAATATCCAATAAATAACTATTTTCCTTAGGTATTGCAATGTGAAGTAACACATTTTTTTTCTTGATTTATATTACAGAGATTGTAACTTTGCAATCAATAATCAGCACTTTGTTGCTATTAATCACTGCTGATGATTAAAGTGTTGGAATTCACATTGTTGATTTTAAGTGTCAATAATGCAAGGTTTTTACTAGCTTTAGCTATCGTCCATGGGGTTTTCCTCTTTTTTGCCATGTTGTTTTAATGATGTGCCTGAAAGTTGTGTGGTTTTTTTTTCACGAAATATCAATCCTGTTCGCTGCAATACAAAATGCGCTTCAATTCAACTTCACTAGTAAAAGAGTTTTTCTAGGGTGCCAACTCTAACCGAAAGATTTTTGAGGATTCTGAGAAAAATGTCTAACTTGTCTTTAAAAGTTCCAAGAGTGAAAAGGTGAAGAATGTACAAGGTATCTCCGTATACATGTATACAATTTATAAGTAAGCATCTCCATTAAGTTGCATGTCACTGATTTTGGCAAGCAGAAAGATCTATTAGAAAAGGTCTAATTTAAAGGTTGCAAATTATCACATTGTGATACATGCGAACCACGATTTTCAACATAGAAAATCAACAATTTACTTCACTATACATGTATATAGAAAACTAACTTCTTTGTGTTGCCAACTTTAACCGAAAGATTTTTGAGGATTCTGAAAAAAAAAATACTTGTCTTTAAAATTTTCAGGAGCGAAAGGGTGAAGATCTTTAAACTCATGTATACAACATTTAAGCATGCATCTCCATTATGTTGCAAGTTACTGCTTTTGGCAAGCAGATCTAATAAAAGGACAAATTTAAAAGTTGCAAATTATCCCATCGTGATGCATGTGGAATTTTTGAGCAGCGTAAATTAAAAACAACAGGTGTGCTACAGTTTTCCCATTAAAATTGCGATGCAAGTCAATGGCAGTGTTTCGTTTCTTCAGTTGTTTTCTTAGATTAAATTTCGTGTGAAAGTTGCATTAGTCATTTGCCACTTTTAATTGCAACTCCTGAAAGTAACAGCTATAGGAAGTAGCCTCTCGTATAAAAGAGAAATTAGTGGCAGACACAATGTGCACTTAATGAGAACAGCGCGTACATTGTGCTAATCGTTTACCTATACTGTACATTTCCAGTTGCCTCTATAGAAACCATCAAAAAAACTTGTTTATAATTTCAGTCACATAAGGTAAAGGTAATTGCCGAATTTTTATAGCACGAGAGCCGTTATGTACCTAAAAGCGCATCGCTAAAAGTATAAGAGCTAAAATGCTTCAGGAATTCTAATACGGTTATTGAAAAGGTCACGGAAATAAGCCACAAGCAAGTGGAAAAATCATTCCTCTAGTTGTAACAATAAAAACCTAAATAAAGGCGTATTTCCTATCGTATAATACAACACTTAAAATGGCAGTAAATATCTTAACAATGTACTATTTTTGGTTAAATTTTCACCGATTGTGCTTCATCAAAATATCTTTCAATTTCCAAGTATGATGGGGAGAACTGTGACCTTCGCACATCTTGCTGATCAATTCCGTGAGTTACAGAACTAAGGAGGAGTTAACTTGTTATCCACATATTCACTTTTTTAAAAATAAAAATTGTAAATTTTATAAGATTAAAATACATTAGAAATAAAATCAAAGCATATATATTTATGATGATGATGATGCTTTGCTCCTTTCTAACGGAGGGCTCTATAATTGCCAATTTGATTCACAACTTTTTAATTTTCTTCTAAAAGATGGCGCTTGATCCAAACCAATGGGGTCATGAACGTATCACGCATTGAAAAATTAAAATATTATTTGGAGGGCTAAACAGGTACAGTAATACCATGCAAACAGTTCTACTTTTGCTAATATTTATCTCTAGGAGTTCTTTTATCTCCACCAGTAAATGTAGCGCAATGCGCCAAAAATGTATCCTCAAGCTTACAAGTGTACATGTAAGTACAGTACTCGTGTAGTACTGCATTAAGGACACAATGTAATGTAAACGAAAAGCAAGCGATAAAACATCCTTCTTTCGTGAAAAAGCGCACCAAGTTACAATAACCCTCTGCACGAGAGTAGGCACTCAAATTTCATTTAAAAAAAACTCGTTATTTTTATAAATGCATGTAAATTAAGGGACTTTATGATGACAGATCTTGCGTGCAATTGGTCTCAAGGATCTACCTTAAATTGCTACATGTACTGAAAAATAAAGGAAAGGCATGTCACCGAGGCATAAAATACCCATTTTATATACCATTCAGATGCCAAACCTGCATACAAATGTAGGCTCATTTCAATACTTCGGAGAATACTCTCGTACATCTCTGGAGGTTGCAATTGCACACTCGAATCAACAACATCGCTGAATTTAGAAGGGCTTCAGTTTTGAGTATTTCAGCATTATTGGGGGAATGAAAAGCGCTCGAAATATATGCAATCGTATAATTTAATTTTTTGAACCCTTCATCCTTTCTCTCCCTCCCCCTCATCCTCATTCATTATTGCAGCATCTGTAATATTATTCTAAATGATGCAACCCCAATGGACATCTTCACACTGCTGAATTTCACAAATTTATAAAGGAATCGTTTCCCTGCGCAGCGCTTCATAAATAAAAACATTTTCAGTTAACAACATCGTAATTATGATTACAGTGTACTTCATTTGCTAATGATGATTGGCGCGGCGTTCCATGGCGATATCCAATTTAGAATTTCGTTTATGCATTTCAGTAAATTTAGAACATCAGGTATTGTAAATCCCAGCTGATCTCGTTTTCCTGAAACAATTTAAAAATGACTGCCCACAGTTAAACAAGCCATCCAAGAAGCATTGAATGCCATTTAGATTTTATGGTTTTAGATTCTGCAAAATTTGAAAAAAAAAATGTCACAATTTCAAAATGCTTTACGAGAAAAGTGGTACTTTCAGATACTGTCTGAGTGAACTTTGGTAGGCCGCAGTGTTTTGATTCATGTGCATATTCATTTTTCAAGCAGACGGTTTCTCACAAATGATCTAAATCGGATTACCATACACAAATCCGAGTAAATCCGAACATGGAAACACTTTTTCGGATGCACCATGATCGCAATGTTAAGTTACCAAATCATATAGTATGCCTTTTTTTTCCACCTGTATATTCTAGAAATCCTGAACCCTGCCAATCACCGGAAGCACTGTACAGGCTGTATGGACAAGGACAAAGCCGTTCGCGTGCTTCAATTATTAACACCATTTGGATGCGTGTTACCCAATAATTTCAAACATTCCTCGGGCAGACTAGCATTCGCATTCATCCACTTCAGAGCAATCATAACGCGCTAGGCAGCGAAATCAAATATGCAAATTGTCGAAGGGATGCTTAAGCCCACCATCAGAAATGTTCGCGCATTGGCGAAAATTTTATAATTAAAATTAATGCATGAGAGAATGTTATGAATGGCATGCATGATTATACTGCATAACGGATATTTACGAGGTTTCAAAATCTGAAATGTGCCGCACGAGCACGTAGGCCTACATTCACCGTGAAGGTTGCGGGAAAGATCACAACCTCTTTTCTCATTTCATGAAAGAGCAGACAGCTAACCTTAAGCCATGGTGGTCGTACAGGGTGCCTCGGTGAAAACGAGTTTTGGGTATCGTTTCATATTGGGCGTTTCTCATTAAGAGGGCATTTGAAAGGCATGCAGCGAGACATTGAAGAGTAATCCTACAACACTCCAAGAAATGAAATTAAGCATTTGCATGAAATCAGTTAACCGAGCATGAACTTAAACGTGTTGCTCATTACATTTAATTAATATGCATCGTGCGTGAAATCGGATACATAAAGTACGCTATTTATACAATTCTGTGATATATGATGTCACGATGCATTTTGCAAATTAGACCTGGATGTTAGCCTTAGGTTATGAAGCATGCTCGCACCTTGTCATATTTTTATTGTAACTTTCTCGAGAAATCATTTCATCATTTAGATGATGAAATTTTATACAGTTGGAATTTTTCATCAGGGCAGAACTGTACATTAATTCTGTAATACAGTAAAGATAGAGTGTGAAATAAATTCGAAAATAATTCAATCGTGCCATTTTTACATGTAAACAAAGTTTAACAAATGCATTAGCATAAAATAGGAATTTTACAACATCTGGTCTTTTTAAGAATGATGGATCGTTTACCAAGATGAACTATGTAGGAGCATAAGCAGAAATGAAAATCCCTGGTGATTAACAAATGTAATTAAGGTAATGATATACAGTTCACGCAGTTGGGTCAAGGAGCAGGCTAGTTTAACAACTGGAATTTTTCCTTTAATTCTCAAATGATGTTTCTTTTTCTTTGTGGGTCAAACACATGACAAATTTTACGGGTCTGAGGAGTGTTAATCATTACTTATTAAACTTGGAATTATAATCCCCGCTATAAAAGCTATGTCTTGCTTTGGATTTTCTTTTTAAATAATTCTAACAATAGTATTTATAAAAGCAAACACGAACCATTTCATTGTTTACCTTATTTCTATTAAAATCGAGCACGAATGCTTCTTTTTTGCCATGAAATAAATTAGAAAAGTGTTTGTTATACGAAGCACATATCTGACAGTTATTGGCGCTTCTTCGCCTATAACGTTTTTTTAAAAAGCATGCCCGCTAAATTAGGTTGTACTGAAGGTAATTACTTACAATACTGAATAATATTGTGTTAATTACATGCTATTTTTTTTAGAATAGTTTAAACGTATCTGAAATGCACTTTGACTGCTCAAAAGGGTAAAGCCTCGTGATATATTTGAAAGATGATTCGAGCAATTTAAGGGAATATAGGCCAAAACCAACATACTGTATACTGTGCATGAATACTGGATATCTAAACAAGTCTCCCAATTAATAAATATCAGTGAATAAAGGTAAAACATAAAGTTTAGTGCTTAGTATACATGTAGCCTGCATTTATCTGTCATCGCAAGTCAATATTGGAAAAGTATGTAGAGCACGTACAAGGGCCTTAAGATATTTAATTTTGACAAGACTTAAGTACATCTATTCCTCAACCAATGTTTTTTTTTTTCGTTTTGGTTCAAATTTTCGGCAATACATTTTCTTCCATTTTCTGCCCACGTTTTCATCTAACTGTTGGTTTATAAAAAGTCGCTAAAATACCTATGTTTTATGGAAAAATTTAAAATGCCGTCTCAAATTAATGTTCAGTTTTGATTTATTTTTGATGCTATAGGAGATTCGACGTTAAATTGATTTGAATTGAGGATGATTTCCTGCTTTCATGCGAGCATGGCATGCTCTTTGTTAGTAAATTAATTGTTAAAGCGTATTATCGTATACATTTTCAATATAATTTTTTACTCGCATTATTAATTTGTATGCATACGAAAATAAGGTAATTCTTACACATTGTAATTATATGTTCGTAGCTCCTGAGGAAGGCAATGTAATAATGAAACGTTGAGCAAGGAAATTAAAAAAAAAAAAAAAAAACATTGGTTGAGGAATACTTAAGTCTCGTCAAAATATTATCTTATACAATCAAACCACTTGAAGATGCAGAATATTAAGAAATGTTGGCGTTTTATTTTTTCTCACTAAAAAAATAAACCTCATAAAAACGATTTTTTTCTGGATGATGTAGAAGAACTAACGAAATTGCATTACAGATGCGCAAGAACAAGGAAGAATGCAATAGTCCTTTTGAATAAATACCGCCCTGATACCGGTCCAAGTAGTAACGATGTACCCAACATTTTTTTTTTCACTTTAGACATTTATAATACGTTTAGGCAAACATTTGAACTCAAACTATAAAAGAGGGTAACCTACATGTATGGCTTAAAGCAAAAGAAGGTCGAGGAATTTTATACAGTTATTTCTAATTTTCTGATGTGAGAGTTTAAGGCTAGGCTATACAGTCTAAGTATATAAATCATAAAGGACGTATATCATATGGGTCACCATTGTATGCAATTTTAGACTTTTTTCGTCAAGAGAGAGTGAACGTGACGCTTAAGATGAAAACAAAAGAAAAATAACAGGGTTGTAACCGAGCCCGAATGCGAGCAGAAAACATGATGAGCCACCTCACTTTTCCGAAATTCTGGGTAAATGATGTTAGAAATTACATGTACAGTGTACTGTATATCCCGTATAATTTCTTTTGCATAATTCACGTTTTAATATCATTTATGGCAACACCTTTTAAATATAAATACAGATTTAACATCGAATGGACTATTGACGAAATAATAAAGGTTAATTTCATCGATAAATTTCCAAATTATCGCTTACAGTAACCACATGTGACTATTGACTTCGTGCGTATACATGTATTTTAAATCTCCAAAACATATTATATGTCTACATGTGCGGCACATGACTTAAATCGCCTATATATCAATATATTATGGCCTTTCCTAGCAGCCCTAGACAGTGTGATGCTCTAGTTGGGGCTCATGAAATTTTCATTAAACTGCCACTTGATTCTATTTTATTACAGAGCTTAGTTCTAAGACAATCTGAGAAAGAGCATTGCTAGATGATGCGCGCGTTCGGATAAATGAACAGCCACATATTTTAGTAAACGTAAAAGAGCGCATGGGGACATTGATGGTGAGAAAAAGTCAAAGTGGATTTGCGGGTCACTTTCAGTATGGATCATACTTGCCCTTCTATTTAAATGCAAAACAGTTACCAAGAAATCCTTTTCATGGTCACGTGACTATATGCAGCCCTTAGATTTGGCGTATATATAGACGAGCTCTCTTATCTTGGACGTAAAGAACATTCTGAAAGCCGACAAGTTCATATCCCAGAAAGACTGTTGGTGCACAGGTAATTAGTTTGTTTCAATTAATATACATGTATAAGAGAAAGCATGCATGAATTTTATTTATACTCCAACTTATACAGATATTATTCTAGTAACATAATCTTTCTAGATAAATATAAAAGTTATACATGTATAAGTCTTCCTAAAACCGTGAAATTATAAGTTGTTTTAACTTTGATGAGTGATTCTTAGAACTGCATGATGCATATGCACATGTAATGGAGAAACAATGCTGGATGCATATACTGTATTTGGTATCATAGACGTATTGAAAATTGGTTGTTTATTTTGATGTTGATAGGAAACCAACCCATGGCAGGCAAATAATGTTCAAAATGATTGAGTTTCAAACAATTCAAAAAAGAAAAATTGATATCCTAATATTACCATTCAAAGTGGTTTTATGTAAAGCAACTATTTTTCCACTGTACGCATATTTTGAGCTTTTTTTTGCTAGTAGTACTTCACAATGCACCTTCAGTTTCAAATGGTATTTCAGACAATTTGAAAAACTGTTTTGATCGCGGGATACAAAATTCGTTCAAGTAGAAATGTAGAACAATAATGAGAATCTGGACTGTATTATCAATATACTGTAGACTTTTAATTAGGAATGTTTTTTCATTGCAGTTCAGTTATAGAGTCAAAATGAAGCTGCTTCTGTTAATTGGTAAGTTTCAATGAAACATGATTTCACTGTCACCGTAGGCCTACTGTATCTTCTAGGAAACTATTTTGTATCTAGTATTTTGTATATACTATAGTAGACATTTGATAGCATACACTTTACATATAAAAATCAATACCAATTAGAAAAAAAAAATGCTTTAATTAACATAAAATGTTATGAGAAGAAATAGGTCAATGTATCCCGGTCATATATTAGCTGTTCCTTGGAGTGCAAAGATAAATGTACTCAGTACAGCACAGTTATTAAATGATGTTCATTTTCTTATTTTAGTATCTACTATCGTAGCTGCTGCTACTGCTGGTGTGGTAAGTAGTTTAATTAGCATACATGTATGTTTGATCTAAAATACCGTATAACTCGCTTTATGAAAGCGTTTGCATCCACAGCTTAGTATATGTTGATATACATGTTCATATATCAAAATCGTTTTCATGAGGTCTTAACTGTTGCATTCAGAAATACATGTAAGTCAAGGTCAAAAGTGTATAAAACCAACGCAGTTTAATGTTTCTGTTTAAAAAAACTGTATTTATTAAAATGTTTTACAGTTTTTACTTACCCAATTTTAGATAACACCATTTCTAGATACTGAACACGTAATTTATAACAATCAATAAAGGACTAAAAACAGAAAAGGCTAGACCTAAATACGTCGTTTCGTTCAAAATACGCAATTTTTATAAAATTGTGATAAATGGAATTGAAAGTAATTAAAAAAATTCAAATTGTATTAACCGGTTTTCAGGTTAAACGTCAAATTCAACCGAAACCTATCTACTACTATTTGCCAGCTGGAGCGGAACTAGTTGTTGGGCAATGGAAAAGCACTTTTAAGTGCGAAAATCGTATCTATGGATACTATGCTGACACTGACAACGACTGTAAAATATTTCACATATGCATTCCCTATGAAGACGAAGAAGGAAACTCAGTTCCATCAATGTACAGTTTCTTTTGTGGCAACCAGACAGTTTTTGACCAAGAGGGCCTTATTTGTAATCATCAACAGGATGCCTTGCCATGTTCTGAAGCGGAAGCGTTTTACTCCGTCAACCAAAATTTCGGCCAAACCGACCGTCCATTTCGAGTTTAGAAAAACATTCAGGTTTTGAACCATTTATATTTAAATAACGAATAAACACTGAGATGCAATAATTTTCCTTATAACAGTGTTAAACTATTGAAAAAAACTATCATGTACTGTGTTCATGATATCTGAAATACCTCATTTTCAACACTTGCTTCGTTCAATATACATGTACTGTAGCTTGTTTGTTATAATTATTCCAAAATTCATGTACATAACTAATATCTTCGATGATTTTAACCTTCTGAATGTCAATGTATTCATTAAGCAACATGTTTTAAATTCATCGTTAATTGTTACACATCAACTCAATTGATATGCTCGACATATCAATATTGAAATGAGAAGCGAACACTTTTCAAAATGCGTATATTCGTTATAGATCGTATTCATCTGTACCCTGTAATGTATTGATCTCTTTAAATCTGGATGGACATGTTGTTTGTTGTAAATAAAGCAGTTGTGCCACAAATAGAAGTTTTAAACTACATTAATTGCCCTACCTTATGATATGGCATCTTCCTAAATATGCTTGCATTATTTAAGTAGCTCATCAGAAGTTTGATGTTAGTATTCATATCGAAAAGATGGTCTCTGGAGAATGAATAAAAACGTACAACATATACATTAGAATTGCATTATGATCGCTTAAAAACGCACACAAATTACAATTTCCAAATAATATAACAGCACGCATACATTGCAGAAGAATTTCTTTAGAAAAATTATATTTCCAATTAAATAACTGAATTGGGACTATAAGTTTGTTGCAGCTAGATGTCAATCATGGACTTATTAAACCGAATATAAGCATTCCAGGTTGAAAGTACATTGCAATTTATTTTGTCTTTCGACGGCACAACATTTTTCCATTAAAATATCCTTTAATAGGAAGTTGCAGTTGAAATTATGCAAAATCAAAAATGCATAATTCTGCAAATGCGAAAACAGTGTACTATATTATCAAAATACACGGTGACAGTTCTGCCAAAGAGAGTGCTTCGTAACGAGAACACATTAAACCAAAATATCATTCCACTAAATTAGACACGATCCTATCTGTTCAGTGCTTTAGTAATGAAAAGCACTAGATAGATTACATAAAGCCTTCATGGTCATGTTAAAAACCTATAAATGCATGATCCCAATGAAAGTTATGGGTTTTTGTTTTAAATAAATCTAGAAATTGCAATATGCTATCAACGGAATTTACATGTAAATTGCATTATGAATACGTTGTTCAAAGTTTTCTAATCCTTTCTACGGAATAGAATATATGTAATTATTCAATCGCTTTTTTAAATATTTAAATTATACCTGCAAAATAAGAAATACATAAACAATTGTTATAAATGTATTCGATTTAACTGGTGATTGCAAACAAAGGACATAAAATGTTGGATGGTGGTTTTTGTTATATGACAAGGGGAAAAAGGGTAAAGTACTACAAACATATACTGCCCATGCCTTAAAATAGTAACATTTACGAAATCAGTTCTGCGAAATTTTTCTTTTTCTCTTCAAGTATTATATTCTCCATAAACTCAACGTTTCGGCTTACATCAGATCTTCTTCAGGAGCATCCTACTTGCTAGGAAGTGGACAATTATCCAATTATGGAGGCGGAATACTTGAATAAACTTGTATGGTGTAAACCAACGAAAAACATTACCTTTTTAACTAAAACTAAAATTCAAAGCGTGATGAAAACGATACAAAAAGTTTGTAAACAAGACGTTTAAATTTACGCATCAAAAGTTTCGTTCGCAGTCTTTTTGCATCTTTTTCATCAAACTTAGAAATTTATTTAAAAATAAAAGTACATATAGTTCGTTACTGCTTACACCATAAATTAAAATATCATGCAGCACTTATAATTGGAAAATTGTTCACTTCCTATATACATGTAGTTGGAAGTGTCTGAAGCTGAGCTCATGTATGTCCAAACATTGCAAGCGTTTTAAAAATAAAATACTGGTAGAGGAAAAGAAAAATCTCACAAACTTATTTCCTATAAATATACAGTATGCACTTGTATATGCTTTACCATTCACCGTAGATGTTTCAAGTGTTCCCACGGACCCTTGCGAATCTTATGGCCTGTGTCAACGCATCTTCTTTGATAACACGGTAGCTCAAAAAGTGGCCTAACGCCTTGAACAGAATGCCTCTTCGGACATAAGTTTATCATGTCATTTTGTTTCTTGTCCTGACAAGAATTGCCACCTTACGCTTGCTCCAATAATTTGAAACCATCCTATAGACAAAAATGGTCTTGAAAATAAAAATATCTTGCATACTAGAGTTTTAAAGAGTTGCTAGCAGATGTGACATACAAGTACGTGTACATGCGCATGTCCATCAATGCCCATTATGCCCATAATGCAATTATGCATTACACCTAATGACACTTCATTGATACTGGAAAACGATACCGACAACTTGGCACGGAATGACATCGCATTGGCAATTACTGTACGTCTTGAATGTCTCTGGTTGAGCAAGATGGATGAGGAAGAAGGAATTGCGTGAGTTAATACGAGCTGGCGTATCTCTTCATTCGACTGGAAAGGATGCGGAAAACCGCATAAACCAACAAGCAGAATAGCCGCATCCAATGCGAGGCCAAAGGTTACCACCGAGTCGCCATTGTCTGACCATGATGTGTTACATATTATTGCCACGTGGCAACCAAACGCGTGCAATATCTACTGGTATACCGGAAAGCTCTCGAAGAGATGCTCCTTCGATATAAATTACAACTTGACTGCCTCGACCCGAACGTATATACCGGTATGATAATCCAACAATAGATTTTTTGGACGAGGTTGCCCATGACCATAACAAGGATGCGTTAAGGCCAAAATGTTAAAAGAGTAATGTATGCTAATCACGTATTTCAATTGTAACGACGGTAACGTACATATTTCATCAAAAATAAGATTTAGTATGCCGGTAATGTTCTCGGCATACATGTATATCGAGGGATCTGTAGACTAAGCCTAGATATCAATCATGGCCACTGCCGAATCGAATGTATGTAGGCTTCTGTTGAAAATAAATGAGGTGAGCTAGGAGGAAGCGTTTTGACACATTACTCAAATTGAATATCCCAAACAGGTTTACACGTTTCTGAATCCAAATATTTGGCCCGTAAACTTATAGCTATTATCCTCTGACATACGCCAATTAATGGCAAGTAAGAACGTTCAAATTTTTAAACGAAAACAGGCATTCTATCAATTTTAATTCACGGAAAAGCAGCGATAAAAGTACGAACTTTTAACAATCATGACATTGCAATGTGAGAGAGGTCTCATTGTTTGATAGCTGCGCTGAAATCCGGTTAAATTTCCTGAATTTCTGAATACTGTAGCTGCGCTATCGACGATAACATTTTCAATCTATCATCCATTCTCTGACTTTCTGAATTTTAATCAGGGGGTTTCCCCTGTTAAAATTGTTTCCTTTCATTTTCCAAAGATACGTTTATACACGTATATCCTTAAATGTCACGAAATGGCAGGAAATTGTATTACTAATTTCAGAGGATGTCTATTTGTTGTTTGCTCTTTACTTAGCACTTATGGGAATAGAAAATGATAACATTATTATAATGAATATGACTGCGTAATGTAATCGGTTTAAGTGTCTGCCATAAAACTTGGCTATCTAATTATGCTTGTACATTAATTACTTAAGTAACTAATTACACCATGCATGTACTGTTTATGAAGTTTACTGCTTGTGATCCGTTGAAGTTAACAACTTTGCAGTAACAGACTGTTCATTTATAAACGTAAAATTATGCAGGGCAAGTCAAATTTTAAAAAAACATAGACTATCTAACTACAGTTCTTGTTCCTTTCTATAGTAACCTTAGTAACCTATAGTAACCTTATTTATACCCTTACAGGTTGATGGCAATGTACAATATACAATATACCGGTAACCGATCTAAAGACATCGATTCAAATGTCATAGAATAAAGTTGACTCCTGTTTCTCGGTTGTCTGACTCAACTGTAAAAATGGAAGAACGGAATCTCATGATTTATAACTACATGTATTAAACTGATATAAAAAGAAGTAGTTATCTATGCAAAAGTAGAGAGTAGAAAGAACACAAATTCTGATTACTGCTTTGTCCAGTTTGCATATCCTTAGGCAGTTCAATTGTCGTTAACATAAATATTTAACGAGAAACTAGTTTTTAAAAAAGCATTCCTTGTAGCAGGTAGGCCTACTAATAAATGCTCACCTCCAACAATAATTCTGAAAAAAATTCAAAAAGGATGTCGCGTAATTAGGCTAAAGAGTATGCACGCTAACCTTTACGTAAAACACCCTTAATATGAAGATGAAGAAAATATACACTTGATGCGTTCAATTGTCCTAGAAATATAAAAGAAACATTTCTGAATTTGGCTTTTAGTCAAAGGTTGTTTCGTTATGGTTACAGGGTTGCCCAAAATTGGAATCATCAAAAAACATAAGGCACTACAAGGAAACGTTTAAGTTGGCAGCTATATTTTAACAACTTTTAGCCACCCACACATACTGTACATGTATCTCTATCACCGGTATAATATCTTATCTGTACTCCTATTTTTCAAGTAATCCAATATAACTTTCAAAATAGATATGCGTTTAAGCTGAATTTATTTAAAAAACGAAATAAGACGATGAAAAGTTTGGAAAACCAGCCAGTATACAGTTTCATTTTTTAAATTTTCGTCATTCGAGAAAGATAAAGAAGTTTTGATATTTTATTTAAAAAATTTCAAAAATCTTAAGAGGCTGACTATATCAATCATAAATGTAACGAAAATTTCGCCCAAGTAGCATGTCACAGAAAATGCGCCACTAATGCAAAATTCCTGTTACATATCTCGAGCATATATGGAATATACAATGTAGGTAAATATTTCCTAATCTTGAGCCATTTTGTCATGTTCATTCTACAGGTTTTTCCTTGCGTTGTCTTAATAATTTTAACTTAATGAGACAACTTTTGGGAAGCTCTCTAAAAATATTGGCGACCTAAATTCTTACTAATTAATGGTCCAACAGCGATACATTTAAATTAAACATGGGTCACATCATAACTTGTTCAGAAACCAGAAAAGCGCATAAAGTAACAAATAAATCTCACAATATGAATATAATAAATTTTAATCTGGTTGTCACTTTATTTTACGCTTATACTGTATAGCATGGCTTCATAAAAAATAGGACATCCTCTAAAAAGATATCAAACTTTATAGCGCCATTAAAATAATTTTAAAAAAGCTCGATGATACCAGTATTGTTTTAATGTTTTATAGAAACACCATATGAACACAGAATTCGTGATTAAACTAAGTTGTATGGAGAACTATGGCATTTACATGTATATGACACTTTGACAGTATAAGTTGTACAATATAAAAATTTTCTGAAATACAATGCAATATAAAAATATCATGAAATACCTAAACACGCTCAGTTGCGTTAATTCGAATTTAAACCATAGATGAAACTATACGAATGATTCGGGTATATACTGTACTCTTAAACTGATCTAGGAGAGTGAAAATATGGTATGAATTTATCGCCTGCATTTATCGCCATGCAGCATACAGATATATAAATTTTATATACAAGTTTACCCTTATACACTGCCCATTGAAACCCATTTTATTACCCATGCAAATTTTTAAAAAAAGTTGTAAATTTAAATCCTATTTTGAATTAAAATACCTCGAAGTTTCGCGAATTTCAAATGTCCTTTTCAACAAATACGCAAATGTTTAAAATCAAATCTATCAGATATTACATATACTATAGTACTAGTACTGTATATGCTCGAAAATATTAAACGTATTATGAGAAGCTCAAGCTATGTATACACTACATGTATACATGTATACAGCTCGTGCATGCATGTTATGTGAAACATAATTCTCCGAGCTAAAATGGATTGACACCGTGACTACAAATGCGCAATTACCGACCGCAAGCATCATCTTAAAACCAACAAGATATACAGGTATATGATGTGCCCGAATTGTGATATTTTAATACAGTTACGTATCGTGTTTACCGAATGAGAGCACGTACTGTATGTTTTCCATCAAGTTTATACCAAAAAAATCGATAGCTGTAAGATGCATCAACGAAACGTTGCGTGAAAGTTCTTCTTGTGAGCATTTTCATATTTCATATAAAAGATCGGAAGACGAAACATATTTGTTAACAGACTTGCGCATTGACATCTAAAATTCAGAACGTCAGTTCTTAGATTTACACAATTGTCTAATAGTAGATAAAAAAGGTTAACTGTTTTGTATTTAAGTCAGCTTAACATTTAATTACGGACATATTGCATTTGATTGAAACCTGCTTATTACACCACTATGAACACTGGTGTATATAGGCCTACATGTTCAAAACATTGGTTAGGTTTTGAACACTTGAAATTCATTTTAAGGGGGAGCACGACGGTGCGATTTGCACCCAGTCCCACCCCACGTGGGTCGTTCCAAAAATCGACGTCCTTACCTGCAATGGGGGAATTGGAAAATCTGGTAATCTCTTCAGAAAGACAACGAAACAAAGAAAAGTAAAGTGTATCAAAATCTATAATAAATATTGCGTACATAACTCTTAATTAGTGTACTACCATATACACTATGTACATGTACGTTATCACAAAAGATGAATCGTGACCTTTGGCTCATTTTAGCGAATATGGCAGAAGATTTAACAACATAATGTATAAACATAACTTATTTATTTTTCAAGATAATTGAAACGAACTACAGTTAAACCTTAAAAAGTGACCACCTTTAAATGGTCACCACCTGCTTATGTTGACCACTTTTTAGTGTATTGGTTTTTCGAGTGTACATTTTCTGCATAAAAATTCTCTGTATAATGACCACCTGTATATTGTGACCGGTGACCAGTTTTTGTCTTTTTTGCAATTTTTACATTGCTAATGCATCTTAAAAAGTGACCAGATAACAGATGGGTCAACCTTACATGTAGATAGTGAGATTAAACTTCACAGCATTGTTACTCCTGAAGAGCTTCAAAAAGAGATTATTAATGGTATTACAAAGGAAGATGATACTTTTGGACTTTCTGATGGGGAAAGTGATAATTGTAAAGAAGCAAGGGAAACTGAGATGATTTCAGAACTGGATACATTGGAAATGTGCAGCAGGTTAAAAAAAATACGCTTTGTCAAAATGCACAGAAATTATGGATCTTGTTATTCAGATCGAAAAAATTACTGAAAACATGGTCATAACAAGCAAAAAGCATTTAAAACAAGGAAAACTTGATAGGTTTTTAAAAAAATTTTAAAATTTTTTTAAAAAGACATGTGTAATAAGGCAATAAATATACTGAAAGAACCACAAATCCAAAAAAAAAACAGAATCATCATGTCCATGTGTACAGGTATTTACACATGGACATGATGATTCTGTACTTTTTGGATTTGGTTTTTTACTACATGTATTACAGTCTACATGCATATGCACAATGTACATGTTCATTATTTCAATTTAATTTAGGCATTCTTTGTATAGTGACCACCTGTGTACAGTGACCAACATTGCATTTTTTTTGGTGATCACTCTTAATAGGTTTTACTGTATAACATTAAAAAATAGCATAATATAATTGAAAAAAAATGTTGTTCCTTATGGTTGTTATTAGTATTTTAGCATCATGGTGTCAAATATTTCTTTGATACACTGTTCTTATTCTTAAAAAAACTAAATGAGGAGACTGCCCGAAATTAGCTAATGAAGCTCATAAATTAATTTCATACACATGTATAACCAGAAGATTTTACAACCGATAGCGATAACTCGTTATTTTGAATCCATGCTACAAAATATGACAAGCGATGGCACACTTCTTTGTGTATGCTGCCTATACTGTACCCTCACCCGAAACGACCAAATCTTAATTAGTGGACTACCACAAGTTGCAACGTTAAATGCGGAATCGTGACCTTTGGCATACTATATTTCAGCAAACATCTGGCTACTGGCCCCTGTGCCAACACACGCGAGCTAACACTAAATTACAAGATGGATGAAAACGAAAACAAAGATGAACGTGATGAATGAAGAGCAGAAAGTCAGGCCAAGTCGTTCATAAATTTCTCGGACAAGTATTTCGACCTGGACTCCGTTAATGGCTTATAACAACTACAAACAAAGGCGCGCTGTTGCTCAGTCATACTAACTAGGAAATAGGCTTTTATGGCTTTTATCACCTATGCTGGTTAGGGTACACGTGTCATTCTTCTAAAAATGTTAAAAAGAGTGAAAGTGCACCCTTGCCATACTTTCGAAACCCGGCGTAACATTTCGACCCACGTGGATGCGACGCCGAGATAGGAAAATATTGTTAGGTGTCTGAAATAAAAGAGATTTATGGGTCAAACTGAGTACGGTGTACGTGATTTGCTCATCACTTCATACCTGAAATAGCAAAATATGAGCCGTCTGGGACGACCTGATGCATCAGACTCATCCTCTCCACCCCTACCAATGGCGATTTACCAAATCTATGCTTAAACGGAAGGCTAAATCTAATTTGCATTGCTAATTAGCCAGCACGTGATCATCGGGAGCATTTTTCAGATGTATATAAGGAGCAGAATCTTCCGAACCTTTCACTTTCAAACTTCAGTTGTGGTTTAACAGTTTCACTCGCTTGATTTCGTGCGGGTAAGTTGCCGTGACTTTTGAAATTTCACTTTCCTCAGGTTTTCTCGAAAGTTTCCTTCGGCTCGATTTGTTTTGGATGTTAGGAGGTGATTTGCCAGTCACTGCAAATTTACCAATTGGCACTTGCATTTCACCACCTTTTACCTATATCGGCCAAAATTATACTTCATCAAATAGTTTTTTTAACAAGAATTACACAATCAATAAGTAATCCATTCAAGGAAGTTTAATATAAACATATGAAAAGATGTTTTTCCTATCGCGATATTTTGTTATCACCTGAGCATATCTGGCAATTTTTATTTGGCAAATTTTAAATTTTCATATTTGGCATTTTATGGTATTTTTAAAGTTGTACATATAATGTGCATACTTACTTGTATTCGTAAATTGCATCCCTTATTTTATCGATCTCTATTTCGTAGTAATATTAACGATTATTTTGAAAAAAAATTGGAAATCAGTTCACCATTTACTATACTTAAAAATTAGAGCTTAAGTTTTAATGTTGCGATGTTAATATTTCAGAAATATCAAATAAGAATGAAATTCGCAGTCTGCTGTAAGTATCCATTCTTAATTTAATCATGCATATGGCATTGTCATAAATTAATCCGGATTTGTTTGATTGACATGCATGCATGGTTAAATGTGAGCTTATCAAACAAACCTTAAATATTGAAATGTTTAATTAAAATTTGGTTTTCACACTTTGCAGTTGCCTTTATTTTCTCCGTTACGTTTGCCTCTGTGGTAAGTACATTGAAATGTTAGCTGAATGACACGAACATACAAATTTAACTTACAGAATGCATTAAAAGTCAGTAAATTTGTATACATGTGTATTTCAAAGTAGTATTTTTTTTTGTAAATTGTAAATGGACACCAAAAAGCATAACTTTTATAAATGTATCATTCCAATTGCAATTTGTTGCAGGTTACGAGCGTTAATTATGCCATTACTTACCATTATCGATTTGGTATTTCAGCCATAGAAATGCAAAGAGAACTTAAAAACCTAAAAAAAAAAAATAAAAAATAATAATAATCAACGCAAAGAAAACGCCAGAATAGGCTACTTTCGAAAACTACTCATTTGGAATTTTGTTTAGACCATATAACGCGAGTTACTGCAAGTCCATTAGAGCTTGAAATTGAACAAACAAAGTAATTATTTGGTTCTGGCTGGCATTTTCCTTGCTTAATTTTATCATTCCTGCAATTGAAAGGTTGTCTAAGAATTTAGCGAAAATTCGTTTCGCACCTGAGTGGTCTATAAGATGCCCAGCTATTTGATTTCGGGCTAAAATGCGGGGGCTCATAAAGTGCGTGCAATCAGACAGATGCACTTGGCAACACGTCCACACTTTCTCTACGATTACATTTCAGGTCAAACGCCAAGCCCAGGAAGAACCAGCAGCAGCCAGAGCGGCTCCTGCAGCTCCTGCTGCTCAAGGCGTCTACGTCCTTCCAGATGGCGCTGAATTAGTGGTGGGAAGCATACAAGGAGGATTTTCGTGCGCCGACAAAATCTATGGCTACTATGCTGACACAGCTAATGAGTAGGTGTCATCTTAAATTTTCCAAATATGCAAATGCCGGATATTCCGTAATCTCATTTTCTCTTCACTCCTCAAGTTGCAAGCTGTTCCACATTTGCGTGCCCACGCAAGATGCCGAAGGCAACCAAACACCAGTCCTGTACAGCTTTTTCTGCGGTAACCAGACCGTGTTTGACCAGCAATATCTCGTCTGCGCATCTCTGGATTCTGCTACCCCTTGCTCGGAGGCCCAGAACTTCTACAGCGTCAACGACAATTTCGGAAGAACCGATGTCCCATTCTTGCCCGACAGAACATAAGCACCTCGACGATGAACAAATAACGTACAAACTACTTCCTCTATCGATAATGGAAACAGCCATGCTTTGCCTACATTCATAATGCAACTGGACCACCTTAATAGGATGAGTTATATACTTCTATGACGAAACCCAGTGTGCTGACTACAACGTACTCGTTTCAAACCAATGACCAACGTTGGGACATCCCGTAGAGGTGAAGTTGGTCAAAATGGTGTGCAGGCTGCTTCGCTATAAATGTATTTATATGTTTCGCTGCTGTATAAAATGCTCATGCTTTCAATGAAAGGGACTTTCTGGTCAAAACTTAACTCGAACGCTGTACGAAGCTTAGCGCATCTACATGCCAATTGGAGCCATAAATGAAACTGTTATTTTGTAAATACTCCATTGTATGTGTTAATAAAATATGCCGCACTGAATCGTTTGTAGTGACCTTTAATTTCCCCTTCTATATAAATCACAAATTCAAAACCGCATGCGCCGTTCTTAATTTGAACTACATAAAATACCAGTCATAAACAAGTCTTTATTAGGACCCTAAAATGGATAATAAAATTCCGGATTTATAATTGACATTCTACATGTACATGCAATATACAAGCATGAGCAAAATTCCTAGACTAGCACTAAAATTTTCATTGCTTATATCAGTGTTTCCCAAACCTTTTAGCCCTGCGGACCGGTGAAAATGGCCCCATTATTTCTCGGACTGGCCGAAATTGGAAAAATATTTCGAGGACCGGTAAAAATAACAAACATATTTTACAGATCACTAAGGCTCATAAGGAATATAAACCATTATATTTATATTATTTGTTGGTAGTATTTTTAAAACCTAATATTATAAGATGCACATTTTATAGTTGTTAACAATAATTAGAAACCGAACGGACGTCCGAGCATTTATCCTTTTTATTTTCGAAACTGAAAGCAATATTTTGCATTTTTGCTCGTCATATACAGTTTATAGATAAAGTTAGTACGTAAATATCCCTGAGTGATTTAAATTAATACGTTATCAAATATTTTTCCTTTACCAAGAATAACATGCAGTGTGCTTCTGTAATCTCAATCCATAGTAAATTAAAGCATCTTTTAGAATTTCTTTCCTTTTATTTTATACATAATTGTTTAGAAAATTTTGATAAAATTCCCGGAAGCGGTTCACATCTGCTCTACCTTATTGCTATACAGATAACCGCCCCCGTAAATAAGCATACGTGTAATCTTACTTGTTTTGCGTGATTGCGTGCAATCGGGGGAATTCTTTACAGCATGGTTAAAACGTTTGCAAATAAGACAATTGTACCTACTTGAACAACTCCAGTGACAGATTACAGAAGATTAATATAGAAAACAGTCTAGTCTTTTTTATAAATAAGGAATCTCTACTTTATTAACAAAATATTTGAAAAAGTATAAATGCTGTTCATCTTTCGTTCAAACCTCTGAAAAACCACTCTAAATATTGAAGTAATACCGGCAAGCCCTAACAGTTTCAACTCAGATGAAATAATTTTTGTATTTTCATTTAAAGGCAGTAAAAAGCCTGGCTATCAATATTACTTTTCCAGAATTATTACAAAATGACTGCACTTTAACGATTATAAAACATTGCTCAGTAGCTATTATAAAAGATCGCGCTCGTTAATAGAGCCAATTAAAATGTTATTATAGGCAACATTAAATCAGTTACACCAATACGATAATATAAAATGGAACAAATATTAATACTATCAGTGTTTCCCAACCCTTTTACTCCTGCGGACCGGTGAAAATGGTAAAAATATTTTGCTGACCGGTATGCAGAAATTAATGGTGGAATTCATGGAATGATAAAGAAATCATTGAAATTAGTGCATTTTTCGGCAATTCAGTAGTGTCATATTCAGTGCACAAACCACAAATGCTGACAATTTGCAATGTATCAAATTATAACTTTATTTTCGTTGTTCTTACTCGTGATCAAAACTATACAAATCGTTCTTACCACAGAGATACGAATTAAATTGAGATAGATCTAGGATTTTAAGTTTTATCAAAAGCTTCTCCATTAAACTTTTCTGATATTTGCTCACGTATTCCCACGTAATTTAGTCAAACTTCGCGTCCGCCGAATTCATGGCAAATAGGATTTAAAAAAAAAACATTTTCAGCGCATTAGTTGCCATGCATTTCTTTACACGTTACCTACACGTAGGCCTTCTTAAAATGGTATTTACGTAGATGGCGAAGCTTTGCTTGAGTGTGCTTTTATGCACAGATCTTTTGAAATGTAACGTGTGCATGTGGCGCGACGACGTCTCTCTAGGGCTATTCATGAACCAACTTGACAAATACTGCATTATATAACTGCACCTTCAAATGCAACCTTGGGACTGGCTAATTCAAGTTCTTAAGTGAAATTGACTGGTCTCGTAAGCCAATGTCCAAGAACAATGCCCGATGCGTGCACTGGTCCAATTAAAGCGTAGAATTAAGACATAGACGTCTCCATGCGAGCCAATTCTTTCCCATCACTGTAATTAAGGCTTACCAAAAATATTCCTGCCGTGTATTTTAAACCATCATTAGCCCTCCCCTTCGCCTACTTATCCTTAATTCTATGAAAGACTGGAATGAAGCCATTGTTGGGCTTAGCGTTAGGGTTCATGGGTAGACGTTTGTTGAAACTGACCCGAGAAATTGCATTAAAGAAAGCTTAAAGGATAAACAGAGTAATTATCAGGCCAGCATTAAGTTAATCTACGTTGTTCGAGTTACTTGCATAGTATGTCTTTCCACTTCTACTCGTACGCGTACTTCGCTAATGAGTAAAAGTTATCCGTCAAATTGCGTTTCTTAATTTAATTCTCCTAAGACTTCGAGTTTGAGATGTCGCAGAAAGAATTCAACATCAGGACACCCTGTTTAGGCACGTGCCCTTCGCAGGCGCTTACGCTTGAAAGGACAAATGGACGATAAGGTGCAAGTATGTTTATTATCAACTTGAAGCAATGAAATTGGAAACCCGTCAGAGTGGTGACCCGAGGTGCAATTTCAAGTTACACAGGCAAGAAATATGAGTAATGTACATTGTATATAACATATGCGAAAATGAGACCAAACTCCGTCATGTTTCGATTTTCTAACATAGAAAGTCTTAATGAGAACTTACACGGGACAATAAACACTGTACATAAATATGGCGTTATTTTTATCAGCAGCTACATAATCACCAACCAAGTACCGTCAACAAGCGATGCTGATATATATTAGATATAGTATACCGTCCACAATTTGTACATGAAAATGTCGGAACCTTTGGCATAAAACATGAACTAGGAGTGACTGATTTTTTTTCGGATGTTGCTTCAAGCTTAAGTTGCCTTAACAGCAATTTCCTCTGATAACGATAAATTTAAGCCATGCTGAAAAGGCAGATCTTACACCAATGTCTGGGAAATTGAAATTTCCATTTGAGATTCAGTCCTCACGAGAGTAAATAAGTTAGAAAAGGCACGTTCAACAGCTTTTCCGCTCAATTCTTCATAGCAATCGAACGTTTTTTCAAAAAATTATTAAGATGTTCACTCGTTCAAGTTTTAGATCGACAAAATGATCCTTCAAAATCCACGGAGGACCCGCTCCAGAACTCCAACCCGAGCCACCGCAGAAAAATTAGTTGCTTCGATGTTCATGTCAAATACAATATGTATTCATTATAACAGCATTTTCATGTACAAAAAACGTCAACATTTCGTGACAAACGACAAAGTGGTAAAAATCTGAACACTGATATGTATTGGTTTAAGTTGCGTATCTGAGGGTGGTCGTTTCTTATGCTCGCAATAGAGGACGGTCCGTTTTGCCGAAGTTCTCGTTGACGCTGTAGAAGCTTTCGGCTTGTTCGCAGGGTGTTGCATCGTCGAAGTTGGCGCAAACCAAGTTGGCCTGGTCGAAGACGGTCTGGTTACCGCAGAAGAAGCTGTAGATTCTGGTCTGGGGAGTGCCATCGGCTAAGGTCTCTGGCAGGCAAACGTGGAAGATTCTGCGCAACGAGAAACATCAGTTGAAAAAGTTTGCAAAAATAATTGGTATCATTAAAAATAATGAGTTAAAAATAATGAGTCGCTCACCTGCAGCCGTTGGCGACATCAGCGTAATAGCCATAGATTTTGCCATCGCAGGTAAATCCAGCAGTAATAGATCCCACGATTAATTCGGCTCCGTCGGGTAAAACGTAAGCTGATGGAGCCTGACGTTTCACCTAGATACAAAATCCAATAACCTCTGTAAGGTTCGTTGTATTCCTCAGGCCTACAGTAGTTTGCTTTCCAATTTCTGATTAGACATTCGTTCTATTTTGCTTGTTGGATAATGTAATACCCCTAGGGTAATGTAATAGTTAGGCTATAGGCTGACAAGCTATGTTCATCCCCTGATTAAGGCAATGCCCCAAAATTAATGTAGATAGTATAAAGTGAAATTCTGCAAAAAAATATTTTGCCTGCAAAAGTTTAGCATTGCTATAAATTGCCTACTGCATTGGATGTAAAAGTAATGTTTGGCAATTGCTTTTGTTCTATTAATTCCTAGACTCAATGAAAAATGAGTTTACTTCCGAGATGCTAAGGACTGCGACATTTGGCAATACGTTGACAATGCCTTTGAAAAATTGCAAGGTTAGATAAAAATATGCTTCTAAAAAATAGATCTTGAATATGGGCGTCTTTGCCTGCTTGTTAGTTCTCATTGATCGGTTAATTTCTCATTGTATTTCTTAACAATGTAATTTCACAAACTAATTAGCATGTTTTCTTGGCAATTGGTAATTATTTCACCATACGCACCACAGATGCAAAAGCAGCAACTGCGCAGACAACGGCTAAAGAAAAAAAAATATGCAAAAATAAAAAACTGATACCAGTACTTAATTTACGACTCAGTTATCAGCGTTGGCCTGCAGGCAGAACTTGGAATTGATAAAAAGCATTAACTTTCTCACCGTCTATAATTTCAGGTTTAATCACTTCGTTATGGGTACTTAAATGTAATATAAAAAAGATGGTTCGATCAATATTTGGACCAAATTTGGATTAAAAAAAATGACAAACAACATGCAGTTCAATTTTCTAACGCAATAGTTATCGTATTCTAAAGTATATTTTTTTAGATTTTCATCAGGTTATTACGAATTTGTAAGAAAAAAATTAATTTAAAATTTTGAATTAGATGTAGTTTATTATCGCATACGATAATCTAAATAAAAAGGATCTGAAAGCAGGCCCACGCAGTGTTAACACGTAAATTAACACCTACCGATCAAAATTATCTTAGACATGGTGATTCTGCAATAACAAAAAAAAATCAAATTATAATTGATATTAGGATAAGGTAGCCAAAGCTGATTGTTTAAAGTAGCAAAATTAGCCCGTAACATCTTTAAGGTGATATTCCGAACGGATCAATTAATTGCATGCAGGTAATTAAGGAAGAGGCTTAATGATTATTTCATTAAACGAATTTGATTTCGTGATCGTTCCAAAAACCTTCTTCATTCGCATTTATCAGCGAAATGATTACAGGGCAGGACTAATAATGCTGATGAGATTCGCCATTTTCTATGGTCTGAAAGGTAATTCTCATAACTCGGGAAAACTTTATAGCCTGTTTAATGACAAATTAATGGGAAGTATCTTGGCACGTCACATTTTCCATTACAGGCTTTTCGTGATTACAGAACAGAAGAAGTCGCTTAAGGGAATTTGCAACTAGCGAATTTAGTCGCAGCATCTCATTGGCTTCTTCCTTTGAACTTTTTTTTACAATAAAAAACACCACTGGGTTGCGTGCGGCAGAAAAAAAAAAGGTTAATTTGCAAATATCGAGCATTATCGTATTAAGCCACCACGCTTTTTAAATAACAAATAATCAGGGCTAGGCCATTGTCATTACACGTTTTTTGTGTGGTTATTAAGCGATGGGAAGCTCGAAATAAATTGAAAAAAAATATCAATTAGCTGAATTAGCAGCAAAAGTTAATCAAATTTTCATTTCCGCCTCTGCCCTATCATAACTCTGAAGGGACTCTATTGGGGCGGAATGGATGGCTTTGCATGGCATGCACACGAGGGATTAGTATGGTTTCACGGTTCTGGAAAAGCGCTTTTGTATCCGTAAATAATTAGCAAGCATGGTGAAACACGAATTCCAATTAGCGTCGAAGTTTCAATTATCCACAAGCAGAACTGAAGCACATGATACCGTTGTTATTGAGCATGCAGCCGATGCATCGGTCCTCAGAGTCCGCTGGAGAGGACGAAGACTTTGGGAAGAGCGTTATCGATAGATGGAGCTAGCTATACTAACCCTTCGAAGTGCAAGAAGATGCAAAGATGGTGCACGAGTGGAGCGATGAAAGTGAAGAAGATGCTGTACCAAACCGTTCATTTTGTACCCTTTATATACCGGAGTGAAGATGACCCAACTGCGTGGTTATTGGTTGAAATCTGATTGTTTTTCTGGATGTCGACACGTTGCAGCCAGCGTACAGGTAATTGGTTGTAAGAGAAGGTTGAGAAGGAGGGGGAGGATGGCTAGCCCGGATGAATGATGGCTTTTAAAAAATGGATGGATGTTAAAAGCGTTAGAATTAAACACGCACATCGCGCGTGAGACTCTTCAGTAAAACCAGCAACAGGCTTAACAATGAAGGGCATAGAGAAAGCCAAATTGAGTTCAACGGGGTTGAAAGGTGTCACACCAAAACTTTTCCCACGCTAATTCTAAAGGTGAAATAGGAAAACCGAAGAGGAGAAAAACCGACCGAAAAAACTGGATAAAAACTTGAAAACAAAAAAAAAAGCCACCTACATAATGAAGCTCCTCCGCCGATGAAAGGGAAATGATGTTATGGAAATTTCAACCGAAATGTGTCATTAGAAAATTGGAATAAATGCATGGTGTCTGGGCCCGGATTTGAATGAATAGGGGTACTCAGAATCCTTCTTTGGCAGTCGTGTAGTCACGCGTGCAAAATCGACACGCCAGTCAATTGGTTTAAAAATTTCACTCAAAGTTATAGCGGTTTGTTTTTAGAACAATTAATGTGTGCATTCCTTTTGTACACGCTTAAAGCTGATGATTACCCCTAATGTATCATCACTTATGAATAACCTAAATTATGGACAATTGATTGTATACAATTGTAATTAATAAGAAAGATCCACATCTTGTCATTTCAAGTTTGTAATTCTACGTCTGACACAAACTTTTATTTTCAGTAACATGTCCTTGGCCTATCGAGTACATTATGAATTTATTGATTAAGAAATGCACATGTATTCGAGAATGTAAATAAATTTACAGCAGTGGTATTCAAATAGAAGCTTTACGAAGTGTACATTACTTTGGCATTCTTGAAGTCACGTGTGCCGAATAAACACGCTATATATTGCCTATATAACTGGTCTAATTTTTTCGCTCAGCTAACGATGTTTTAACCCAGTGGTCGGCAACCCGTGGCTCCGGAGCCAGATGTGGCTCTTTCGATGTCAAGATGTGGCTCCTTAGCTCCATGCGCAAATGTAAAATTATATTATTTGATTTTCCAGTATGCCAACTCCCGGTGTTTTTAGGACTACTAAAGCAACGCTACGCGGCGCTGCACATGCTTAACTCACCGAAA
>JAQGBX010000349.1:0-38476 GCA_034698745.1 Megaphyllum sjaelandicum | reverse complement strand
TAATGGATAGAGCACCCACTACAACCTATCTAACGACACAAACAGAATTTTCACATCTCTAACGGTTAAGAAAAAAATTGGGTGGTGATGGACTTATGAATCACCCTGTATATATACTGCAGTAGTTTCGACCATTTTGTTAAATTCAGAAGCTTTGCCATGCTATTTGGTTATAGGAAGGTGTTCGAAAACGCTCGCCTTCTGGTTAACTATGGTGATAGCAAAATGTAGCCTACATACAGTCAAAATTATGTTTTCATCAAAAATGAGTATAGCCTATACCTGAAGCATATTTCATTTTCTAAATACGGTAAAGGTATAAAAGACTCATGTCAATATCAAAATAAGAGGTAATATATACATGCATGTAAAATAATCAACAATTATAGACGATGCAGTATAGTCCTATACAGGGTGATTTCTAAAGTCACTTCTCAGAGAAAAAAAAATTCTCTTTAAAATGGTAACAGCTACGAAGATAATTCTGTAAAGTAACTTTTAGAGTTCTCCATGAGCTATCCAGAAACCATATTCCCTGCGACCTTGAATGTCACGTTCAAGGTCATCCATGTGCTATAGGTCTGCGGATTTTGCAGATATCTCAGAAACCACTGCAGATTCGTTAAACGTGTAAATTATAACGTTGAAGGGCGATGCCTAATTAGTATCATGAAGTTGATTTCAAATTGTTTTAAAAATAGCACAGTGATCCAGAATTTTTCTTCTCCACGAGTTACTTTATATTCACTTAGGCTGCACTGCACAACACCAAAGCTTTGTGGGCTGCAAAAAATGCGACCTTAAACATGGGAAAACCATGTTAAACGATTTCAAGACTGTATCGTCGCAGGTGGTGATTATTTTTAATATTTGCTTAAGTGATTCATTTTTTGATGAAAAATGGATTTGTTTTAATTATTTTGAGAAGTGCTCAAGTAAGATTAATTCATTTTTTTGCTAAACGTTTTCTAAAATGTTGCATTTGAGACCATGCATTGTTCATAAGCAATGAATAAATTGTTATCCCCACATCTTGATACAGTATTAAACTTTGACATCCTCAAATAAAATAAAAATTGCCTTAGCACACAGTTATGATTAACAATTTAGCAGGTTTGAGGTCGCATTTTATGCAGCTCAGAAAGCTTTGGTGACATGCAGTGCAGCCTAAATGTATATGAAATAACTCGTGGAGAAGAAAATTTCTGGAGCACTGTGCTATGTTTAAAACAATTTGAAAACAACTTTATTATACTAATTAGCCTTCACCCTACAACGTTCTAATTTACCTTCTTGACGTATCTGCAGCGGTTTCTGACATCTGCAAAATCCGCAGACCTAGCACATGAATGATTTAAAACGTGACATTTAAGGTCGCAAGGAATATGGCTTCCGGATAGCTCATGGAGAACTCTTTAAAGTTACTTTGATGATTTATCTTCGTATCTGTTACAATTTTAAAGATATATTTTTTTAGGTGACTTTAGGTCTACCGAATGAAAGTTGAGGATGCTAACCTCTAAGCTATCTTGCTCGGTAAGATGGTACTGTATAAAAATAGAGCACTAATTAAAACAGCTAAATGAAAAGAAACAAAAGTTATTGGATGATGCAGCTAAAGAATCTAGTCCTGTTGATATGGAATTTGCTGTGCTAAAAAATTCCCAATAATGGTAGGTTAGTTTATTTTAATGACTTTGTCTAAAAACTGGTCAGGAAAAAATGCAATATTGATTCTGGGAAACCTGGGAAAGTCAGGGGATTTTCATTTGCAATATGTGTTGGAACCCTGACATTTCTTGCCACAAAATGACGAGTCCTAAGGGTTTGCATTCGTTGGTACTTATCATTCTTACTTCTAATTTGTTTGACCACAAGCGCCAACCAGCGGGCAAACCATCGGTAATTTAAATGCATTACCAATATTTGCCCGCTGGTTATCGCTAGTGGTCAAAAAAAATTAGAAGTAGGAATAATAAGTACCAACGAATGCAAACCCTAAGACATTCATTGAATTCGTTAAATTTCTTTGTGTAAGACAAACTTAATTGCCTGACAACATTTCAGTTTTAACAAGCGAAATTTTGACTTACATGCATCTACTCTCATAAGCCTTGGTTTTTGAACATTTAATCGGAAATTTTAACAGACAACTTTAAGGACATTTTGTTCAATGTGCGAAAAAATCAGCAGCTTTTTAGACATTTTATTTGAGTTTAAAATAGGTTATTTTTCGGACCTAATTGGACAAATAATAGGACATAAATTGGAAAAAAATCGGAGATTTTTGGATATTTGAGAACCTTAAAAGTAGGCTAACTCATGAAGTCAGGGAAATTTGTATTGTTCTATGGTTTTTCTAATTTCCTTAACATCCATTTCTTCCATATCTGGACATTTAAAGATCCATATATATAGATAGATATAATATTATGCTGGGAAACATCAAATAAACCCATATATGGACATTGCTATATGTGGCCTTATACATGAATAAAATTAAATATGGTCATGTTTAGTTAATGAATATATGGATAAATTCTGATATGGGCAAATTTGGAACCATGTATGCCTTATGCACTTGTATAAGACAGCTCTGGCCATATTTAATTTTTCCACCTGGGCTCTCTTCTCAAGCAACAAGCACCTTTAATCATATAAATTTAAACATATCTATAATTGTATGTTCAGTTCTGCATATTTATCTCTGCACATCTTTCTCTGCACATAATTTTCTGCATATCTATCTATTCACATCTTTCTCTGCTCATACTTTTCTGCATGGCCATCTCTGCATATCTTTCTCTGCACATTCTTTTCTGCATATCTATCACTACAAGTCTTATGTATCGTTTTAACTTTGCAGAATTCTGGTGAGAAATTATGTATAACATTTTCTGGAAATAAAAATTGTTAGAAATTGATCAGAATTCTGCATAATAGTTTCTGTAGTAAATGCATTGGGATATTTTTCTGGTCAATTTCTGCACATTACTTTAGTATGGGCTAAAACTAGTATTGAGATGTTTGTGCAGGCGAGCTAGAGCCATTGTACTGTATGCACTGTGGGTGGAAAACAGTTTATCAATTCCCTGGAATCACTGGAAGAAGTCTAGAGCCTGAACAGATATACAACTTGTACTTCTAAAACAATTTGCATTTTATGACAATTTAATGATATATAAATTATGATATGGGTTTACATGTCCAGTATGTACATTTATGTTAGTTTCACGAATTGTAAGGTGGGATATCAATGATAGACGGAAAATTATCAAATTGAAAACAAGTTCTTCATAATTTGCATCGTTATTTGAACCCATGCCATTTATACATATTTCGAAAGAGCACGGAATGTAAGTTACGTGCCATCTAATATTTCCAACATTTGTGTACCGCTGGTTATTTGGAAACCATGGTTGCAAAATGCATGTGAATTCCTTATGAATTTCTGCATGATTCGACTATTTCCTAGAATAGAAAACAAAAATTTCGGATGAAATTGAACCGCTTTTGAAGTATAGACTTGGAGGTTTTATTACATGGAAATAAAGCTATTTTCAGAAAAATAACAAGCGATTGCAGCTTAGAGAAAAGGCAAACTCGGGTCGTTTCCTTGGAGATTAGAAATAGTTTTCTTAGAAATTAACTTTTGTTTTCCAAGAAATAACAATTTGACAAAAAAAAATTCCAGATTATACACATGTACCAATTATATGACAATAGGCTACTTTTAAAAGAAGTTTAATTTGATTATGCATGTAAATGAATAGTTGAGAAATAGCTTAAAACTTACATTATATACAGTACATGTACTGAATTGTATTATAACGCGCCAAGCATGTTTATTGGGGAATTTATAACATTTATAAGGCAGTTCTCTGAAAGTAGGAAAATAAGTTTAGGTGTAATTCCAGAGCACTATTGAATTGGATATTAGGCGATTTCTGAAAAAAAATTAATATGAAACAAAATAATTTATAAAAAATCTATATATTTAAAGAAGAGATGTATGTTTGCATATTTGTGGCTTAGTGGGCGAAAAGTTGCTCCATGAAGTTCCTTTGCTAAAGTGGTATGGGTTCGCTTTTCAGCATGGGGTCGCTGCGGTCATGATTCGTTCATTAGGTGTACTTCGTCGCTATCGGTAAGCACATGCAGCCCGGGCAACTTTGCCCGGGTTTTACGAAATTACGGCTAGTAATTTATAAATTTCAGTTTGTGTTCTTATAATGCGTCATGTAACATGTTCTGAAAAGTTTCGAATGCGACCTACATTGGACGCATTTTCCAAAATAAATGTTGAAAACGCATTCATTATTGTCGTCAAAAATATGTCAATGGACATATTGAAATATATATATCAGTGTTCACGCATATTATTACACACTAACTGAAAATACGTTTCATACTATATTAACTAGACATGTATGGCCAAAGCACTTAAGGCTTACATTGAACAATTAAAGTAAGGATATGCAGGATTATGAGCAATATTCGTTTTGTTTTTTTCTTTAAATGGGTAAAATCTTGCTAAAAAAAACCATTCCCATGCTAATGCACAGTCACCACCTTCAGCACCACCTACAAAACTTTTGCCACTACTTCAGGGCGTTACAACCTGCATTTTAGGCCTCGCACGGTAGCAGCGCCCCATCGCCATAATTGTTAAGCTCATCATAATGCGCAATTAAGATTGCGCTGAATGGCTCGAAATTCATCCATCTGAATATTAAATACTGTTTTATTGGTTGAGCTGCTTTTTAATGCTAAATGAAAAATAATCTGATCCGAATTCGGCGCAGGGGGTCGACGGCCCATGCGCAGAGCATTGTTGGCTAGGCCACCCGCCACCCCCTCTGGCTCCCCCTCGTGCCGCATGGGCGAATTCGCCGCTTATTACAAGCGACCGAATGTAACAGTTGCCCTCCTGCTAGTTCGCTGCCGAAAATCGATACTGCATCGACGTGGTGCGAGTCTACCAAAGTACGAAATCTGCGACCTAGTCTGGCTGCCAACTTGCAGCGACGAATTATTGGAAACGGTTCAATTGCTGCGGCAGGGGCAGCACTGTCTTAGGTCGCTGTCGGCGACAAGCTTCACTTTAAGACAGAAAATCACTTTAAAAAAGACGATTTAAAGCCTATAGATCTGCGACGATGGAAATTTCGAAAAAAAAAATGAACAATGTTGTACCCGATTTGGGTACAAATTGCGCTCACACAGGTGGCGCCAGTTATACCGTAGTGGCAAAATAATCTTCCTTCTAAAAGTTAATTCCATTGTGGTTAATTGCTCAAAAAAACTAAATGGAGAAATGATTATTTGAAAGAAAACCATGTGGTGAATTTTGAAGTGAACTTTGAAGATCCCTTGCTTTTTTTCAGCGAATACATTCCTTTTGAGAAAATTCATTTCATCGAAGGACATCTCAAAATAATAAAACTCCATAGGTATGTATTTAATAAGAAAAGCTCGTATACGTGTTTAATGAGCAAGTATATTTTATTCGAAATAAAATCCATTTCAATCTCATGCGAAAATTCATTTTTATTATTACGAGAAATTTCAATTGTATTAAATAAAAAAATGCAAAATCCACCGAAAATACATTTTAAAATGAATTTATGGAAAAAAATTTACCTTCGTGTTTGGCTTTTAATAAACATATATTTTGAAATTCAATTTGCCAATGCTAATTAAAGCGCATTTATGCATTGACTTTCACGAGAGTACAACAATAATATGAGATGCATTTTGCAATTCATTTATCTTTTTAAGATTGTAAATACTTGGTATACATTATACTTATGCAATTTATTACATTATTGAATCATCACGCATAGATGTAGCTGATGTCTGACATCAAAATTGTAAAACATGCATCGATTAAATGTAACATATTGATGAAATAATATTTACTCCAGTTTTCATTTCATTTTATTTTTTGCGCAGAAATTGGAAACCAAGAAAATGTCTGAAGACGAATTGTAATAATATTAATTCCAATAAAATACGTTCGTTTTATGAAGAAAAAAAATGTGGTTACCATCCATTGATCTAAACCCAAGCTAAGCGCTTGTCTCTGCAAGATTGCTCTCGACGCTCGAAGCACGTTAAGACGCTTCTGAAAAATTCTGGAAAACTTGCCATTAAATCGTTGACATTTGAGGCAAGTTCTTGCAGCGTCGAATAGCGCGCAGCCATTAACCTGGTGGAAAGCCCGACAGATGGGGTTCATTGCCAATAACGCCGGCTTAAGCGACGATTACGTATCAAATTAATTTCCCTTTTCACATTTTTTTTAACGGTGGGTTAAATAGCGAGTGGCTTAATTCGCATCTCCGCTTTAATTAAACGGTAATGCGAATGCATGAAGTTAACAAGCTCGCGGGCCAATTAGGCCCGCGGTAACATGAGCTTCCAAAGACGTTCTGCGATGTTCTTGAACGTTGCAGAAAAGTAAGCAAATTTTCATCTATTTCGCTTCGCTTTAGATAAAACATGTTTTGTTTCGCATGACCATGGACCTTAAAAAACGTACGTCATTATATAAAACAGCCTTTCTAAAATCTCCGCGCCATCTACAATGACTTCTGAGAAGCATGCTACGTTGCAAATTCTAAAAACCATGGAGCAATGAAAATGTAACATCCTTTCTATACCGCCATTGCACTGTGATGGGAAAAATTTAGTGGCAATTGTTGTTTACACCATTCTATACCTTGATTCCCTTCCAGGTGGAAAATTACCCCTGTAGGAGATCAACAAATTGATCAAAACTGTGTACTGTTAATTTTTTTGTTTACCTCATTTTAATTAAGGTAAATGCCATCCTAAAAAATTATTTCATGGAGAAAACCTCAATAAACCAGTTAATAGAAGTTAATATCATGTTTTCTGTCCACCCTTTAAAATCGATTATATCCTAGCTCTCTTTTTAATTACACACAATCTCATTTAAAGCGCACAAATCCTCCTTTCATTTTTTTAGTGCACTGTGCAACCAAGATAAGGTTTAAGTTAAAACATTTCAAAAGCGGAATTTCCATAACAAATAAAGATTTTTTTAGGTTGTGTAGCCAAAAAAAGTGGAAAATATGTAACTAAACTAATTAAATTCGAATATTTTAAATGTTATTAGGTTGTTGCAGATATTTAGCATATATTCTGCATCATATAATATCATACATGTACAATCCAAACACTTGAAAAGTGGTTGGATTGTATGATATTTTTGACGAGACTTAATTATTCCTCAAAAAATGTTATTTTATTTTAACATTAGATACAGATTAGATGCAGATTAACATTGGTTGAGGAATAATCAAGTCTCATCAAAAATAATTTTATATGTATAGATTGAAATCATATACCGAAGGTATTTTATCCACGTGCATATTACAGGATACTATAAGTTTGAAAGAGGCATATTAACGATTCTGTAATTCTGATACCATACATTATTTGAATAAAACACTTTTCCGGATTCATCAACTAGATTATCGAGATATCTATTTTTCAGAAAAATTGCCTTATATTGTATATCGATCAGAGAAATGCAATTACTGTATCTTCTAAGATAGCAATCTAGCTTGTATCCTAGCGAAAAGTCTACATTTTGCCTAGAACATTAAAGTACTGGTAAAACATTAAAACTTGGGTTAAAGAGTGTCCTCATATCGTCTACATGTATATAAGTTTGACATGTTACCAACTTACCATGAACATTGCGTTTTGATGGCGCACCATATTTTAAGATGATTTGAATAAAAGGTATTTATTTAGACGCTTTAATCCCTTGTGAAAGTTATCTAAAACTGAAAAACTAGAAAAAATGTCTACAGTTCTGTGGGTAAAACTCGTGTAAATCCGTATCACTATTTCCCACATTGCAGAGAGTGAAAATAATTTCTATCAAGGCTTTTTACTATTCGTTTCAGCTATAAAATACATGCATATAGTTTTTTCAAGTTGACAGCATTTAACGTACCTGGTATAGTTATAAATTTTTGTTAAGGTAAAAATAAAACGTATTCATACAAATAAAAAAAGAATAATGACTGCATGAACAACAACGTCACTTGACATTAAAAGTATTTATCTTTGCCATGATCATGGTATAAAGCGAGATAGAACTTTGTAAAAATGTGAAACTGCGTATAATCCATGTTGAAACATAAAGAAAAGGCCATGCAAATCATGTCAGCTACTTAAACTGAGTTTGTTGACATTGTTTCATTATCTTTTCCTTAATTAACAAAATGGGATGCAGATTTGACATTTGTCAAATTAGCTTTATTTAATTTCCTGTAATTGTTGGAGGCAAACAAACAGTTACTGATTTCTTAAAGCGCAAGAATTTCTCGTTTTAGTTTTAGGCAAGTTTCAAAGATCCAGATGACAGATTTCATCACAGAAGTATATCTATAATTTAGATTCCATCTCATAAAATAGTGCAGCACTCAATGCTGGATTAGCCAATACATATATTTATTCTGTTGAAATAAAAAAAATAGAACAAATGCAAGGCAAAATATAGTGTATATCGCAAAGATGTTACATGTAATCAATTAGGCATCAATGTTATTATATGCCAAAATAAGTATTGCGGTCAAAACACTAAACATGTATATACTTTTAACATATACATGTTTAAACATTTACATGTACATGTATTTATAGAAACTTATTTCAAATGGATTAAAAGAATCAAACGTGTATTAATGTTATAATTCCAAAAAAAAGTATTGTTAAAATGAAAAATAAGAGGATAACATATTTTGTGACATTATTGTTACTATAAATAAGCCTACATTTGGAAATAAAATTCGAAATATACTATCATTTTATATTATAATACCCGCTACAACATGTATTTATATATACAGTCCTTATGTCGACTGTCGGAGATTTTGTAAGTTTTGGATCTTATCAAAACAAGATGTAATCAAGAGCAAAGTTAATGTTGGCCGGTTAGGTTTATAAAAAATTAAAGCACATTTTCCAAGAAAAGTAAATTAATTTCTCTGGTATATTTCGAGAGCACACGTTTCTCATGCTGTGCTTTCGATTAATAACCCCTGCAGTCATATCAATGAAAACCACTTAAGATAAAACCCCGTAGGACAAGTTGATTCCCTTGGAGATTTTAATTAATTTCGAATCAATGATTTACTGGGCGAACAAGAAAAATCTTCTGACCGAACGGTCATCCACACGTGAAATTGTGCGATTAATTACTTGGTTGTATTATGTTATTTTCAATCAAAATTTCGTCTTATGTTATTTTCAAGCTTATTTCTCCATTACCAAAATATCAAGTTACTCAAGTGTCATCAATGTTGATACAAAACATGCACATGTACAGTATGTCCGTGTTTTTAGATGTGCGTGAAAATTTCCACAATTCCCTATAGCCATGCTAATTCAGTGTATATAACTCTATAACGCAATTACCTCAAGATCTCGAATCACAATGTATGATTCTAGTAGTAAATTATTTAAATTTCAAACTATATCGACTACACCCTATTGAATCTGCAATTCTTCTTGGTTTTTTCATAAAAAAATCGTTTTAGTTGTTCGTAAATGTCCCTATCTCGATTATCCGGGAATTGTTGCGTGTTCCTAATGACTTCACGTACATGTATACTGCAAGATTTTTTAAATGTATAAATGTATGTATAATTTCTATATGTGTATACTATACCGTGTACCAAAATATGCCGGAAATGACAGTGCCCCCTTAGTGCATTAACTCGCCTCTTCTAAATATCTTGAGCTATATATTGAAGGTTTCCAAAGGAATAAATTGTCCATACAATCGAATACATCGAACTAGAAAATATCTTAAAGCTCATCACCAATTTCTCTAAGAAGTCGCCATTTTGACAACCTATTATCCACAATTTTCCGGCGTACATTATTTTTTGGAAAAAAACAAGTGGGCTAAATTTAGAACACGTGTACCGTATAGCAATTTCTGCAAGCAATGAAGTACTGCGATTGGTCGAACATAAGAAGGAAATCGTTTGATTTTAAAAACTCTATCGAGGAAAATGGTAAACGACAATCGATATCAAAGTGAAATATAATGATTTACTATTCTCAGCAATCCTTGGAGTCTCTGTGATAGACAAGAATCAAATTCAGATTTGAAGTTGATTGCCAGCGGCAACAATCTCAAATGTCATTTGAAGAACCAAATCAAGAGATAGAAATATGAAAATGGTAATAATGTCTAAACCACAAAATCAAATCCTAGCTGCCATGGAAATAATTAGATTAGCTCGAGGTGGTTTCATCGTTAGCCCTAAAATGTATTCGATCTAGAAAATTGCATGGAAATTTTCTTTGGACATTTTAAAAATTTGACCAACTGCATGCCTATAGTGCATTGGACTGTTTCGACAACTTAAAACTACTTAAACATAAAAAACATTTGTTTTTTATCACTCGATCTATATCTTTCATTGTAACATTACATAAATTGAACATTATAACACAAACTATTATTTTCGTGTGCAGTTGGTCTTTACTGTATAGTTACCCTTGATACGTTAATATCGGTCCTTACAGTAAAACCGGTCAAGAGGGACCACAAAAAAATGCTAAGTTGGTCATTATACAAAAAATTCCTGAATTAAATTAAAACAATGGACATGTACACTATACTTATACATGTAGAAAAAGTACAGAATCATCATGTTCATGGGCATTACGTATATATTTATTGCCTTATTACACATTTGTTTTTTTTAAAGAAAAACTTATCAAGCTTTCCTTGTTTTAAATGCTTTTTACTTCTTATGAACATGTTTTCAGTGATTTTTTGATCTGAATAACATGATTTGTTGAATTATTTGAGAACCACTATGGTTAAAGTAGGAAGCCAGAGATGTATTCTGTCAAGCCCCAATTTTTCCTGAATTGTGGCGGAATTATTTGAGAACCACTAGGTTTAATGCAAGATGTAATGTACACAGGTGGTCACCTGTTATGTGGTCACTTGTTAAGGTACATTGCCAATGTAAAAATTGCAAAAAAGTCAACGTACACTGGTCACTGTACACAATAGAAAGGTGGTCACTGTTCATTATACAGAGAATTTTCATGAAGGAAAATGTACACTAGAAAAAAACAATACACTAAAAAGTGGTCAACATAACCAGGTGGTAACTTTTCCAGGTTTTACTGTACCTAAATTGGGCAATTTATGACTCTTCGTGAGCGTATTCAAAATTAATATACCTACTGTATCATGGAAAAAAATGATTGCATTATTTTTAGCACAAACAATACTTCCTTAATTCGTACGACCCTTGATAAATGGTCACCCGTACATTGCGTGCTTCAAACAATTTAGCACTCTATAGGGTTATTTCAAAAGAATCATCGAGTTTTAAAAAGATATATTTTAGTAAGTATTACGGATACAATAGTAAATGACACAAAAAGAAAGGGGGGAAGTCCAAATTTAAAATGCGCACTTGCAAACTTTGCTTTAAACGCCCAAGTGGCACCACGAAATCAGTATCCAAAATGGCGACTATGCAGCAGAAAGCGTTTTGGGCGCTCGAGTGCTCGAATAGCATTGACAGGGACACACTTCAGCGTGTATGGGCCAAACTGAATCTCACATTGAACATTTGTGATGATATGATTAAAAACTCGGACATTTTTACTTTCTTTTCAGGTCTCATTTACTATTTTATCTGTAATACTTTCCAAAAAAATTGTTTTTTAAACCCGATGATTCTTTTGTAATAACCCTCTATATTCAATATGCAGTATACATGGAGATGTGCTTGCATACCTGGACACATTGGAAGTTTGAGCACATATGTAACATGCCGACGAAATTGTGCGATCTCTGATGTATGGGACCTTTGTCTAAACTGGGCATTTCGAGCCAGTTTCGTAGCATTTTCACTAAACATCAACATCTCCTTTCCTGGCAGATCCATCAAGTTCCCGCTTTTTGTCCGCCAAGCACCAAAAGCGCAATCGTCCATTCAGCAGCCATATTCCATTATTCTCCTGCCATTCGGCATCATTTACTTTCGGCACTTGATTTAAAACAGCAGCGCTGAATTTTCCGATTGCATTCGCCCCATCGCAACTTTCCAAAAAATCAATTTATCTTCTTCAGCGCGACGTGCGCTTCGATTGCGGCCATAGATTTTTCGGGGAGTTTTTCGATGGTCATTTCCACGATGCATCGGCCTTTGTTTCGCAATCTGGGGCCATTACTGCGAGATTAATTAAGGCGCTTATATTCGTTTTGTCTACCTGTTTGCTGCTTCCATTGTTGATCTGGTGCAGAATGACGAAGCAAAATGAGGCGGAATTTGCGTTGACCCCCCGCCCCCCTTCGGAAAATCCAATTAAATGCAAATGTTTGGAGAGGCTGGGACCCTCTTTGTGACTTAATTAGGCGATTTGCTCGAGAGGGATTTGCCAAGGTTCGTTTCTAGTCTGCGAGAGATTAGAGGATGCTAAAGTGTTAAAAGCGCATTGCATGTAGCAGAATTTTTTAAAAACAGAAAGGGATAACTTTTCGAAAACAAAATGGCGAAACTCGTATTCAGAAGTACTGTATAAGAACAGAAGTATATATTTCTGTGCAGGATGACCATTCCTAATCTGAATTTCGAAATCCGAAATGTTCTCAAATGTTACAACATGTAATCGTTGTAATCGATGTAACTTTGGCTCATTTTAAATTCCAGTTTTTTTATTTAAAGTTCTGCAATTTCCATCGTACTTTTAGCAACAAAAACGGTTAAAGTTAATGGCGACGATAACAGTATGTGCTTTACCCATATAAAACGTTTATGTTGCATGTCAAGAACATGCTCCTCCGTGTGCTTTCATAAAAGTGTAAAAACCATGATTCAATTTCTCCAAGTTTGACATGCTTTGGCATGTCATTCATGATTTGGACAAGCTTATACGTGTCAAAGACACTTCTATTTTTGAAATTTTTCAACATCGCATATGCCCTAAAATACTCTATTTTATCAGCGTTTACAATAAGGAAAGTGAAGAAAAACTTTAAATAGTGTTTTCACAAGACTGGAAATGTTCTTAAACATTCTAACAGAAACGTGTGGTGCTCGAACGCGATATAACGGTTACTCCTGAATCCACATTTTAAATATTCATAATACGCTGTAATAAAAATGTACTTCAGTGTGTAATTTTCTAAAATATAATTGGGGAAAATATTTATCTCCCATAAGGGGTATCATACTTCGTTAAATGAGTGATGGAATGAATTTATGATGCGATGCATTCATTTTGAAAGAAACTGCGAAATATGGTGGTCAGAGCGCCATTATATTGGAAATTCTCGAACCACGTGTACAAGTACAAAAGAGGAACGGATCATCATTCCGGATGAATGATGCCATTAAGTAAAACGACCAGTCATTGGAAATTTCCAACGACAATGGGCACGAAGAATGAGTTTTCCAGTCCAGCGTTTTTTAGCAGTTATCCATGAATGACCTGCAAGGGACTGTAACTAAAGAATCGCTGATGTATTTCCAATATTCCAGTCCAGTCCACAAGGACTCATTACACGAAGCCGATGTAAGTACTGTTTAACATTAGCCTTTTTGGTAAGTTATTCCGGCCAAGTCAAAATACATAGAGCAAGTTGAAAAAGACAAATACAAAAAAAGACAGTTAGGCTACTTAGAAAATAGCATGTATATTTATTAATTAAATTTACTTATTACAATCTGTATATCATTGCTGTATGACATGTATATGAAAATTATTTCGAAAATACTTTTTTGGATACATGCATTGTGTAAAAATGTTCATTATGTTCATTATGTTTCTTATTTTTCTTCAAAGATTAAGTAAAATTCAGTATTTCGTTTTATTAGTCTTTTTATTAACTAATTACTGACCAAGTCAAAATGCAATAACAATAATAGTTGTTGCAAATATTAAAAATCGTGAAATTTAAAAAGCATACTATAGTTTGCTATACGGTATATACAACTGGAGTAACATGAAATGACCAAAAGACATTAATTGTAGGCCCAATGAACAATAAACATTATACATGTATGTATGTAGGAAATAAATCTGAACAGGAGTAGAACTTGACTTATGTAAAATAAACCCGTTTGTCTTACTGCACTTTATGGATAAAACATTAGACAGTTCTGGGAGAAAGTTGATGGTCACCAGTGATTCGTCTCTGGGAATCCTGAGTTCAGACGAATCGTTGATGGTATTGGTGGAAAAAAAAAATCAATACTGCCAATGCTATATTTCATGCCTCTCAAGGTAAGGTGATGTCAAGTGATATTTTATTGCAAAACACTTCAGTAAAAGAGAAATCAATGAATTTAATTGAACTGGACGAAATGAAGCTACTTAAGAGATCCAACAGAAAAGTTCACTATAGTAAATACAACTTTGGAATTCTATTATTGGATTTTGGGAAGCGAATTATTTTGAATTTTTAGAAAATCTACCAAATAAAACAAACGGAAAACGTTAAACTACTGGGAAAAATTAAAATACAATATTTTAAAAGACGATTTCATTCCAGATTCAATTCAATCCAAAAAAATTGTTCTAATTAAATAGGAATCGTTTTAGAATGAATTCCTATTTTACAATGCATACATTTTCCAAATACATTATCTTAATTTTTAATTCCAATGCATGTAGGTTACATTAGGTGTGATTTCAAGATGTATTTACATGTATTACATTATTTGCGTTTCCAGTATGCAACTTGTGTGCTCATTGCATGTGTAGCTTAATCACTGGACATTTCAAGGCATGTTCTTAAAACATTTGATAATTTCAGTACAAATGTGACATTTATAATTGTAGGTAATTCCAGTAGACATTTGTTGACAGTGCTAGGTAAGTCTAAGCACTTGCCAAGTTCAACTTGGTTTCGTTTCAATTAAATGTTTATTCAGACTCCTTTTGGATCACTGCGACCTTAATGCATGTTCATTATATTAGTGTTACATGTATAGTGCATTTAGGACATATTTATGTATCGAAAAAGCTGTTACCCTGTGGTCAAAATCCTACTGGAGACATTTTCATCTACAGGTTTATCTGGAATGATTTCATAAATGATATCCAAGAATATGCATGTAGTTTAGATTTCATGTTCTCGGATTGTAGTTAAGAAATCTTAGTAACATTGTGGCAAAAATAAATTGCTAATGGAAGAATTGGGTTTGATTTTCTCAACGACTGACTTTATACGGTGTTGCAAACTGTTAGCCAGACAAATTCTTTAGGTCAGGACTTCCAAAACCTTCTTTCTTCTTCGATTAATATCCTACAATCCTATATACCCACAAGCCAAGATGATCACAACTGACCTTTCGCCACCTGAAAGTGCCAAATAGAACCATTTGAGAGCAGTGGACTGTCGATTAATCAAGTTTGTACACAAATTTGATGCCGTAATTTTTTCATTGAGTGGCACTCAGTCAGGTGCTCACTACGTTACTCTCTGGCTCTCTGGTCAATAAGACACCATGCTTCATGCATGGCCACAAATCAGTTTTCCATAATCATGGACTTTGCTATTCATGTAAAACTTAAAATAACAAAAACCAATCCTCGCCGTGTGGAAATTTCCGAATGCCGACTTCGTTTCTCCAAAAAACTGGCCAGCCGCAAGACCGTCTCTTACGCCCTGAGCCGCATGACCACAACACGCTTCGAGCGTCGTTAAATGCACTCGTACACGCGTGAAGTTCCTCTAAAAATCGGCCACCGTCGCTCCCCTAGCAACGCCACAAAAGACATAAACGCTCCCTGTTAGCGGCGCATGCTGATCGCCTCATCTTCCGACTGGTCACTGAGGTGTCCGTGCACCAGCCGGAATCACATTAAACGGACAGTGGCAGCGTCCCTATGGAAGCAATCGAAACACGGTACGCGCCTCAAGTGCACTTTCCCAGGATGCGCCAATCGATAAATCTTCAGAGGGTCGTTGCCGTGGCAACGTGAGGAGAGTCCACTCTGGTTGATGGTGGGAAGATTCGCTACGAAGAAGAAGGGATTTTCCCCTCGTTCCCCCAGCGTCTACCTAGGCCCAGATTACTGCAAATATTGACTCGTTGGAGGGAAAGAAGGCTGAACGTTGGGAAACGGGGAACAGTCCCCAGCGACTTCCAGAGAATGAATATTTAACCGGGAACGGAACGGCGACGAGGGGCGCTCGGGCCAATCCGAAGGGCCCGTTGTTGGCTTCGGCATGAATGGCTTCGCGAGTGGATTATTTGAATAATAATAATGCGAAAAGAAATAGCATTAGAAATTATTGAAAATGGGAAACCGGGCCTGTTCATTGTTCGATGGTGAAGGGAAAAAAAAGCCAAGCGTTGTCAGGGGCTACCCGCCTCCGACTTGTAATTACACCTAACCCAAGTTTGCAATTACATCGCCAGGGATCCACCAGAGATTCCTGGAAAGCGATTCTTTCACCAGGGTGTCATGACATTGGGCCGTCCTGTCCATGGCCATTAGGCCATGTGCTCGTGGGTAAATAATCCGGACAAACACTTAGCCTACTATTATTTATAGATATAAGGGTACTTTCTTTATTCCGAGCATGACATTTTACGACGACTTTCCAAAAATGACGAACTACTGTAGGTTGGAGAGGACGCCATTGATGGCGCTTGGATCAATGATTCTTGGTTGATGTCTATGGTCTTAGTGATAATGTCACGTGGAAATAGTCACATTTTCATCAACACGGGTCACTGGACATTGGACGACTTACCTCCATCAAAAAATCTCAAGTCTTTTTTTAAGTTGCTCCGAAATTTGCTTTATCAGACTTTCTGACAGTATGAACTCATTTCCAGTCCTCGCGATGGAATATATGGACGAATAATGTTAATTTTGTTGCTTAAGGCGATTTTTGTATTCGGATATTGCAAATTTTGGCTAAAACGAATGAATTTTTGTGTTCCCAAGCAGTCGCCCTAGGTTATGTTAAAATGAACTTTTGATAATATAAAAAAAGATACGTTATAACGGGGAGTTCTCCGATAAACGTTTATCACCTTCTCCATCATATACTGTTAAGTGGGCTAGTATTTCATCCAAACTTTGATGAATTTTTAGTTCTTATTGTCGAATTCAAGCTTTGTCTGACTTCTGATTATACGAACTACGGTTAAAACAATGAATTTCACGTCCTTTGAGGATTCGTTTTAAAGCGGTTCGACTGTATTACCCAAGAACACTCACTATTTACAAGCACTATTACAAGCATGATTTGCATGATCATTACCGTATGATTTACACGTGATAATCTGTGAGATTTCAAGCTCCGCTGCACTTCAATTTAAGTAAAGCAAATCAAGGTCTCCTAACTAAACCTCCAGGTAACAAATTAACTCACGAGACTTTATTTTTGAAAGGGTATAAGATAACTACAATCAAGGAAATTATCTAAAGCATGAGGACGTCACAAAGGCTAACGAAAGCAATCGTTTTTGAGCTGATTTTGTTTACCCATGATCGAAATACAAATAACATTTCTTACATTTTTGGCAAGACAATTACTAAATTACATAGCAACGCATGTCATAACATCCTTAACCTAACAATTTATCTACTTAATTCATCGTAGATATACAGCAGATGTACATGTACGTTACCTTTCTAAGTCTCTGATGAAGATATTGGTAATGCATCGTATAATAGGGGAGACCGGGGCTAGATGCATCAAGGGTAAGTTTCATCAGTGAGTGTAACTCAGCTTTTAAAAGCCTTATAGTAATTCTATCTGGACTAAAATGTGTGTTCTCAAGTAACCACACATCCCTCTTCATGACTCACACCAAGCTGAATAAAACAATGAGCAATTACAAAAAACACTTTTTTCGTTCGTTGAGTAGGTGTCAGTTGCCATCTTCTGAAAAGTCTACTGCAGTGGTTTTGAAAAATAACTGAAAGTTAACAGTAAGTACTTAAACCTACTATATTTGGCATGCAAATTATGATTTTTGTTAAGTTCTGTGTGGCTTACCACATGGCCATATTCTTTACTTTTTAAAAAATGTCTATGTGAGGAAAGTTGTATCAAAATAATTGGGGTAGGTTAAATCACTGATGCAACCTGCCCCATGCTAAAAAATACAGTATAGCAGTGCAATGAGAAATGAAATATTAAGTTATAAAGAAACATAAAAATTGGCTAATATTGTTAGATCATAAAAACTAATTTAATTGTCATTTTAGCTTTATCTCGTACTATATTCAGTTAATTTGATTAACATGAAATTGCAAATGATGGTCATTAATTATTATAAAGGCTTTTTACACGTATACTGATTCCATTTTAGTACAATGCGTATGTACAAAAGAAAAACTACCAGAGGGACTACACCTCTTGGCATCTTGCAAAGAGCAGCACAAGATGTTGAAGAAAAAGGGGTATCTTTTCGAACTGCTGCCAAGGATCATGGTATCCATTATTCAACTTTGACCCGTTTCTGCAAAAAATTGAAGGGAAGCAAGAACAACCATCCAAATATTACTATTAAAGCAGGATATGCTAAGTCACGCCAAGTGTTTTCATCTGAGCAAGAAACTGAACTGGTGATATACCTTAAACAAGCATCTGAGCTGTATTATGGATTATCTCCAAAAGAAGTCAGAAAGTTAGCATTTCAATATGCATTTAGAAACAACATAAAAATGCCTGAATCTTGGAGTGGAAATGAAAAAGCTGGTCCAGATTGGTTTACATCATTTTTAAAAAGAAGTCACTCCGAATTGTCACTGCGTACGCCGGAAGCCACTAGTCTGGCTAGAGCAACTAGTTTCAACCAGACGAATGTAGCAGCATTTTTCAAGAATCTGAGTGATGTCATGGATCGCTACAAATTTTCCTGCCAAGACATTTATAATATTGATGAAACAGGTTGCACAACTGTCCAAAAGCCGGATAATATTTTAGCCAAACGAGGCACTAAGCAAGTTGGTTCAATTACATCAGCTGAAAGAGGATCGCTAGTGACTGTTGCTATTGCTGTTAGTGCAAGTGGAAATAGCATTCCACCAATACTGATATTTCCTAGGGTAAATTTCCGTGAACATTTTATTAGTGGTGGGCCACCTGGGTGTGTTGGTGCTGCAAATCCAAGCGGCTGGATGAATGAATCAATTTTTTTGGAATATATAAAGCATTTTGTAAAGCACAGTCGCTGCACAGTAGAAAAGCCAGTGCTTTTGCTAATTGACAATCATGAGTCCCATATGTCAATTGAGATGCTTAACTATTGCAAGGAGAATGGGGTGGTAATTGTAACTTTTCCACCTCATTGTTCTCATAAACTTCAACCGCTAGACCGAACTGTGTATGTACCATTAAAAAAATATTACAACTCTGCAGTTGATGCTTGGATTAAGAACAATCCAGGAAAAACCATGACAATTTATGACATACCAGTCGTTTTGAAACAAGCTCTCCCATTGGCAGCATCACCTGCAAACATATAAAGTGGATTTCGAGTCGCCGGTATCTACCCTTTCAACTGTGACATTTTTGAAGATGCTGACTTTGCTCCATCACAGGTTACAAATCGTGATGCACCAAAAGAGTTACAAAATCAAGGTGACACTGCCATTAACAAAATAGCAAATGGTATAAGCATACCATCAACGTCTGGTTTACAAAAAAAGTCATTCAATTTCTGTGGATGGGGCAACTATAGGTCAGTCTCCAGAGATGATACGTCCTTTTCCAAAAGCTGGACCAAGAAAAAAAGCCACTACGGGTCGAAAGAAAAGGCAGACTATCCTTACGGATACTCCCATCAAGGTAGCTCTTGAAACGAAAAAGCCATGGCAAAACTGAAGAAAGTCAAGAAACCTAAAGTCCATAGGAAACTTTCTGTAGATGAGCAGTGCAGCAATAAACCAAAAAGCAAACGAAAACCACGCAAAAAAGCAAGAAAAGAAAATGCTGATGAAGATAATTCTATGGAAGAATACTTTTGTCTGGTTTGTGGAAAGTCATATTCCGATAGCAAACCTGGGCAGGAGTGGGTACAGTGCATCAGATGCCATGAGTGGTCTCACTCCAACTGTACTGAAGGAGGATTTTCATATGTGTGTAAGAACTGTGAAAGTGACACAGGGTAGTTCAATTTCCGAAGAAACTGATGCTTAAATGCATGTTGCAACTTACCCTAAGCATGATTCAATTTGCCCCGGTGATGGGAAAAGTTGCATTAATTTTCCTTTTGTACTAAACTAACAATTGTCCTTTTACATCGTTTGTAATAAACGTTTTTGTCCAATAATGTTATAGTTGAAGGTGTAAGCTTTCTTTTTATGTAAAGAAATCTTTAAAAAACCACTTAAGTTACTGGAAAAAAAATGAAGTTTGAAAAGTGATGCATCTAACCCCTGTCTCCCCGCCTATATAGTTTTTATATAGTTATTTCCTAAAAACTGAAATATTTCGTTATCATCCTTATCCAATAGCCAATATCGTTCATTAACGAAACAGTTGCGTGTTTTAATTCTGCTTATCAGATTACGCGTTATTTCTATCTAATTCAATATTTTGATATTTAATTCAATATTTGACATGTACCAAACTGCTGATACAAGTCAAAGCCAGTACAAACAGAAGGTGTTAACTGAAACTGATCAGTTACCGACGGCTTTCATTCAACTCGAAATTAAATTTAACAGGACTTTGTGCAACAGGTTACTCGCTTGGAGTACCTGTACATGTAGTTATATGAAATCAGCAACACGGATGCAAAACGCTCATGGCAACCTAAAATCAAACGAATTGACCTTGTATAGCTCGTCCCAGAACTAGTTATAAAAGTTCAATTAATGTTATTATGCCAGTGAAGAAAATGCACGCTATAATTGAGAAATGTGTGTATTTATCCGTGTAGTACAATATTATGCTCCAGGGCAACACGATTGCTAAGTCGTAAACTGAAAATGGCCTAGATAATACAGGAACAAATTTATAACGATATAATAGCAAAACTGTAGAAACGTTTAAATAACTAATTCGAGATTGTAATCCGGTTCGATTGTGAGCATCATGTGGATATAAACTGTGCCATCTTCCAAAAAAGAAAAACTAACCCTTAAGTTGGACATTCAACCTGCGCCACCTAGCGCATAATTAAAAATAGTCCTACGTCATGTCCACCTCATTTACATACCGTGATAAGAAGAAATCAAAGATACGATAAAGTAAATTCAAGTTTAACTTGCATATGTGCCAATCTGCTTACAGCACCACTTCAACGCTTAAGTAACAGCAGCCAATGGGTATGAGCACAGTGAAACTTCTAAGTAAGAAAGTTATTTTTTTTTACCACTAATTGTTTGCCCGCTGGTTGGCGCTAGTGGTAAAAAAATATTAACTTTCTTACTTAGAAGTTTCACTGTGCTCCTACCCAATTATTCTACGCTTGTCATGATAATTTATAGTTTTGACTAATTTCATAAAAGAGCGGAACGTAACAAAGAGCCTTGTCCTAGTTAAGGCCATGTGAAATGAGGGATCCATTACCAAAACAGCAGTCCTCAATTAAAATCTTAATTAACAAACTTGCGCTATAAATACAAAACGCTGGTATCGGGTGTTTAAAACGAAATTTATAGCTTGGACTTCGTTAAGTGATATCAAAAACCACATGGACCGTACGAAATATTGTATTTTGACGCAATCTAATTTTATTTATAAATTAACTGATTTCCCTTACAAAAACATAATTCATAACAGCGGTGACAGTTGAGAAAACTGGATTCGCGTGGAAATTTGGGGAAAGCAATATTTTACAAAGTTGCCCATTAAAAAAATTAAATAAATTGCATAAAACAGGTTCATGATTTCAAAGTTAATACATGTAAACTTTTTGTTACACTATTGGATTCCAAAAACCGAAAATTCCATAACCACTAATAACTTTTTTTGATGTTCAAATGAAGTTTACAATGAGTATATTGAACATTATTCTTACAGTACTTCTGCGAAGTTTTAATAGTTTTTAAAAGTTTGTAAATTTTTCACGAGTCTGAAACACGAGTTTGCGAAACAGGCCAACCTTAATTAAATTTAAAACTACAGTAAAACCTGGAAAAGTGACCACCAGTTTATGTTGACCACTTTTTAGTGTAGTTTTTTCTAGTGTACATTTCCTTCATACAAATTCACTGTAGAGTGACCAGTGACCACTGTGTTTACAGTGACCAGTGTGCGTTGTCTTTTTTGCTATTTTTACATTGCCAATGTAGGCCTACCTTAAAAAGTGACCAGATAACAAGTGAGTCACGTCACATGTTGCTTTAACCATTGGACATGATGATTCTGTACTTTTTTTTTATTTTGTGGTTTTTTTCCTACGTGTATAAGTGCAGTGTACATGTTCATTATTGTATTGTGACGACCAGTGTACACTGACCAACATGGAATTTTTTTTGGTGGTCACTCTTAACAGGTTTTACTGTATTTGTTTTATCAGTATTTTAGCATTTGTTTTTTGGTGTTTTTCATTTTTGGTTGACGATTGACAAAACGATTTTTTGTCATTAACTACATGTACATTGCACTGTTTCTTTGACAAAGTACGTACAAAAAATGTCATCCTAAAAGACGAACCAACAAATTCAGCTTGCCTAATTTGCGTTTCCATGTATAGTGCGCACTAATTGATGGCTACCTTACTGGAACTAATTGTAATTGGTCGGAACCAAGCAGGCATAAATTGATTTCAGGTAACAATCAGCAACCGGAGCACTCCACCCACTCAAGAGATTCACGAAACACAACAACTGCCCTCATACAAATCTGAGAAGCAAATGAGGAAGGGTAGACTTTTATAGGAGTATTTTTGTTGTCTATTTTTAATCCTATCATTGTACTTTTCACCTCCAATTCACTTGCAGCAACACCTTCCTGTTTCCAAGGGCGAACCCGTCAAATGTCACCTGGATGACTACGATAAGAGATAAAGACTGTTACACAAACAAAAAAACTGAGACATCTCTATGTAGCCTGGAAATAGTAGGTTTAAACTTTAATGAAAGACTTATCAGATAAGGCCATGCGTTATATAAAACGTAAATAAAAAGTAGGAGACTTCCAATCCATTGTTCATTTTCAACCCTCAGCCTTGTAGGAAATAAAAATAGGAGTGCGCAGTCATTGACCTAAATTCGGAAAAAATTATGCCCAGTACTCATTTACCATGCACGTGTTTCTAATTAGCAGTTGGCAATTTGGCAAGATCCGCCACGTGGGACGCTAACGCGATTTGTACGGTCCATTAGTGAGGATACTGTGGGTCAAATGCATAAAGCTGAGCTAAACGTTGACAGTAATATGGTAAAAAGCGAGTCATGTTTCTGAGTCACAGGTTGGAGATACTGTAGGCATTTGCGCAATTTTATTGCCAAATTTGGAATCTTTTTCAACAAAACAAAACTACTTAATAAATTCACTGCTTTAAGTAAGATTTACATGCATTTATCCCATGCACGGTACTGCGCGATTCGTCCAGCCTATGTTAATTCATTTTTAAAAGGCATCAAATAACTTAAAAAAAAAAAGATTTGGCAAGAATACAAAATCGTTAGCCAAATGGTTAGCTTTTTCATGTCCTCGGTTTCGGATTTTTTCCAAGTTTGTTTATTTTTTAAAAAATAAACGGGAGTATTCGAACCATTGTAAATTGAAATAACTTAAGGGCAGGCGACTCACAAGCTAGTGAGAAGCCTTCCTTAGGAAGTTAGTTGTCTTCTCGAAATGTTTAGCAAAATCAGGGTTCCCCCTGAAATTTCATACTCAACTTCTCTGACTTTTCCAGGTTTTTAAACAAATTTCCCTGACCAACGACAAAATTAGCATATGCAACGATATTTTTCAAAATTAGCATGACATTTTCTTGAAAATTTTACAGATTTGTGTTCGAAAAATGTGGAAAGTTTTGAAAATTTGTGCTCGGAAAATGTTGAGAATTTTGCCAATTTTTTATCGGAAACGGTTGAAAATTTTACATAATTAGCATGAAACGTTTTTGAACATATTACAAATTTGTATACGGAAAATATTAAAAGTTATGCAAACTTGCCCTAGGAAACTGTTGAAAACTTTGCAAATTTGTATTCGGAAAAATGCAAACATTTTTGTGAAGATGCCATAAGAAAAGTTTTAAAATTTTTACTGGGAAAATTTGATAGTTTGCAAATGAGCCCGGAGCTAACCATGTACAAGTAGAAGCATTAAGTTTGGATTGGGACAACATCAAGATCAAGTTGAATTTCCCTGACGTTTTTCAAAAACAGTCATTCATCCAAGACTTTTCCAGGTTTGCCAGGTCCGGTGTATCCTGAACATCTTAAATTAACTTTTAACGTTAATGTAAAGTGTTTGAAAACCATTACACATCGAGAAAATTCAAGTTGAAAAGCCAGTAAGGAACCTTAACGAGGAAGTCAAGTCGTCTTTCCTGATTTTCGAGCTTACTTTTCCCCCATTTCCTTTTATCTGGGACTGTGCAAGTGACAGACCGACAATTGTCCAAAAACAGTCCCAGTTATCTCGGTTGCTGATGCATACTACCATTAAACCCTGGCCTGGTACGAGCTGTTGTACTTCCCTGACCACGCCACTGCCAACGATGCAAAAATACATTGTCAACATTCAACAATCACTACACGGGAAAAAATAATGAGTCATTTAATAGCGGCGTGCGGCCAGTAAGTCATGTTTACTAGGGCGAAACGAAATTTAGCCACAACCTGCACCCACCCAAAAGTGCATTCTTGGCGTTGCAATTAAGGCACCTATTAAAATTAGCTCCGAACTTGGAGAATTCGCATCGAGGATACACGATACAAGTATCTTGAGAAGAAGAAAAAAAATTAAAATTGCAAACACATCAAATTCGAGTTAGTCTAGAAACGATTTAACTGCCTCTCACGTACCGGTATGACTCATTCTTCCAGGCCTAGAAGTTGCATTTTCAGCGAGTATATATTTATGGCAGGATGACTCAAAAAAACGGTTCGTTGACACAAAGTAACCGAAGTCCGTGTGAAGGCTGTTAGCTAAATATCAATCTCGAAGTTAAGCTTTTTAAGATAAAAATTAAGCACCAAATATATGTGAGGAATGAACCTTGAACTCTTGCAACAGGCACCATCAGGCTGCTTAACATAACGGGCAGAGGCGGGGAAATACCTAGTTCGCTGTTCATTTGCATCAGATTGAGATAAGCACTTAATCCGTGCCAAAACTGGTCAGAAAACGACCAAGTTTCGGCGTAAAAATCAGGTTTTTTTTCGGCGATGATCCATCAAGTTTCGTATTCGTGCCCAATTCAAGATGGCGCCCAAGGGCTTCTGGAACACATGGATTGACCCCACGTGCCTCCAGGCGTAGCAGACGACGCAGATGACAAGCCGTAGGCGTCAACACTTTTGACACCTTCGGACGAACGTTTCAAAACGTTTTGCAATATTGACATTTTGAAATAAAACCTAGAATGACGAGCATAAAACAGATTTTCTTCTTACCTTCGCAATATCCCGAGTCGGCGTCGTTGGAATGGGTGCCGAAATCTCGGATTTCTCAATGGGTTTCCCGCGGAATGCATTCCGTCGAAATTCCACTTTCTTGCCATTTTCTAGCCACATTTCCGGCGATCTTTTCGTTCTATTTTCTTCGTTTCGGCTATTTTTCCTCCCAGGTGGAATTAGAATATTGGCCGTGTTTTCCTTCACACTTCCACTATTCGAAGCACATTCGCTGGGATCATCTGTTGCGCCAGTTCCGTCGAATCTGTAAAACTTGGCATTTTTCCTTTCGGGAATTCCCACGTGCGTTCGCTCCCCTGTTATTCCCGGGTCCAGTTGTTTCACGTTCTCCGATTTCTGAAAATCCTGCTGCGAGGAATCCGAGTTGGTACATGTATTATACTTTTTTAATTTTAGCACCTAATTCCCTTTGGCGTTTTGGCTCGCAAAAAAATGAAAATTGAAATTCTTCGCGCAAAATCAGCCGGTAGAGGGCGCGGGAGCCTGGAGGCACGAGCGCCGTTGTTCTCGAAGAAATCCTAACCAGTTAAAAGATAACCCTGCGAGGTGGTCCTAACCATGAAATAATTTACGCGCGAGTTTTAAACAACGGCAATTTGCAACAAAGACTAAACTAAAGGGTTCCCCCAAAAATTTCATTTTCAACTTCACTGACTTTTCCAGGTTTTTTAAAAAATTTCCCTGACCAATTATGTCAAAATTGGCAAATGACAATGCTATCCACAATTTTGTTAAATCAACACAGGATGATATTCAATATTTTTTTAAATGTACTAATGACAATTGTTAAACATTTTAAAAATTAACAAATAACTGACTCGGAAATCAAACCTTGGTGTACCGAATGCAAGAAGAGAATTTAACCTCTAAGCCACCTTGCAAAGCCTAATCTTGAATAAAAGCTTGATTCTTATTATGAAATTTTGTAAGGAAACATTAAAAACTTTGATTTCACGCTACACCCTAATGTAACAAATAAATTCCAAAATCAAAATTCCCATATTGCATTTTATTCCTGTAAATTACTTCATAGCAGAGAAATGAAACTTTAGACCTGCGTGACTCGCATTAATTACGAACTGAAGCTATCGGAATAAAACGTTATCAATATTCAAAATAGAAAAATTGTAAACAAAACAAAAAAAAACCATTCTCAGCGGTGGGATTTCTTGCATTTACGAGAGCAAGCAGGCGACTGCCTTCTAGATCCACGTGGTGAGTAACCGGAGGAGGAGGATGCTGCTCTATTTCGGCCACATTTTAATCCCTAAAACCAAATAATTACTTGATATAAGCAGCAGGTATGATTATTAAGTGCTGGCATGATTAAAACATTAAGCAAATCCACATTCCACAAACCTACCTGATAATATCCAGTATGATAGCCACTCATGTACCATGCCATCAGCATAGAGGATAATGCTTCATCATCCTCTTCTACATCTTCAGGTAGTGGCAAGGGTGGTGGTGGTAACATCATTGGTGGTATCTAGAAAAGTAATTCTACAATGAAAATTCAATGAACTCGTTTTGTAAAAACTGTGGTACTTTTAGCAGCCTACACCAAATCCAACCTTAGCAAAATATCAATTGTGCATGGATTTAGTGCCGATTTAAAGAAACATGCTTCAGTGACGGCCTTTAAATCATCAACGGGAATTATACTTACTTGTGATGCATGTGCGAATGTTGGAAATGAAAACTGTGATGCCTTAAATGGGAAAAAAACAAGACTTTAATTTAACGAAATACTTCGTTTATAAAATAGATTATTTCCACTAGCTTGTTACCTGTGCGAAGAACGGTTGGTTGCTGGAGCCAGGAAGGTCATGTGGTGAACTATTCCGTGAAGATCTTTGCTTCTTCTCAGCTTTCGGACCACTTTGGTACGGGGAATATTCTTGCGAAGTATTCTGTTGAGCCTTTGGGCGAGCACTTCGCTTTTGTTTTTGATGTGCGCCCTTGCCTCTATGGCAGCTAGCCTGGAAATCCCGTAAAATAATATACAAATCCTTATGTAAAAATGTTGATCAGCTGTACTCTACCTAATACTTTAGTTATATTATCTATGCACATGAACTTAGCAGAAACTGACTGAATAGTCACATTTAATGAATTTTTCTTATGCTGACCAATGAGGCAACCATTATTTATGGTTATGTAAGAAAACTGATTGAAATGATTAAAAACTAATGCAAGATTTACCCTGAATCTCAAAACACTAGAAATTATCTCGAATAAAGTCATTACCTGAGGAGATGTTTGTATGCCTTGTGATACTTCAACTTGCGCCAGTCTTGCTTGCTCACCAAAGGAAGGCTCCAATTGACTTAGTTTGATTTCTTCCTCATTCCCATAGCCAACAAACTGAACTATGCAACTTTTCCGTTGAGGAAGTAGAGATTTTATTTCAGCCTCGTACCAAATCCCATCAGCATTATACACAGCCCGGCAACGATCCTTTGGAAACCACTTTTCAACATCTTTGCTCCATCGTCGTGGATTTTTACTTATGAGAGTTCCTGAAGTTGAGCTGCACTCGGAGGTACTTTCACTCAGGGATTCTTTTTTACGCTGCTCGTTAATATCCTATTGAGAAGACACATTGAGTTAAGGCTCGAGATGCCTACATTTCTCTCATCGGTGCATGCAGTTAAAATTGTAAGGTTGCAGCTTAAGGATAAGCTGGGTTTCTCTAGAAATATCGTAGATGATGAATGCAAGTTTCAGCACAGAGATTATTAGCTTTATAAGCTTGCTTATAATTTGGAACTGTTTTTTTATATAGAATTCCTGGCTGGAATATCTACGAGTTTTCATTTACATCCTATCTAACAAGTCTTAACTTTATTTAAATCTAGAAATATACATTGTTGGGGAAAACAGCTGATCACCCAGGCACGATGTTTCGTGAAAAGAAACCTTTATTAATAGTAACAACCGAGGTGGCACACGTTGATCCAACTGACAAGTATGTATGTGTGCATGTACCTATAATTTACAAACCATTCGCTTCCATAGACATTTATTTGAATTTTAGTTAGCTTACAGTAGGAATATACAATGATCGAAACTACTTGTACATGTATATGACATTCTCACAGCTTTATCTCTGAACACTTCAGTCAAAGCAGTATCCCATCTACTGTTTACTCACCTTAGCCAAGCTCACAGCTCTATCATACGCCTCAATCAACGCAGTATCATCCCATATTTCATCGAAATCTGAGTTCTAGAATTAAAAATATAGTAGGCCTATAATTAGACAATGTTCAGAACTTTGATATCCCAAAAAAGTGTCGAATATGTGACGCTCGAGCAAGTACGTACATTATCACCACGTTCAAATAACACTACCCCAGATGGATCCATCTTTGATGAATATGTCTTATAAATATTGCTATTCAACGTTTAGTATCGTCATTACAGTAAAGTTTATAACAAAATAAAGAAAGAAATGAACGATTTGCTGTCGAAAAAGCGGAACAACTAGCTTCTCGTAATTGTATTCGGCTATTCAGCATCTTTGTTTTTCTTTCCACAAAAACACCCGATTTCACTCAGCTTTCGCAAGTGAACTCTGAATACCCGAAAACCAGATACGCGCATGCGCACTGGCATGTAATCAGTTATCACATATTATGCCATGCTTTATGTCGTGGGAGGTTTGAGCTACGTCTATATCTAGAATTTTTGCGAAAATGAGGTTAACTTTGGTTCTTAATTCCGTGGGAAAAGTCGGAAAATATAGCAAAGACTACAGTAATTTGCCTGACCGATATATCAAACGGGCAATGCGGCAAATTGAATGGAAAACTCCGAATGCCGTTCAGTATCTGCCAAAAACTATCGAGAAAAAGAACTTCAAATTTACGCTCAATCGGCCATGGACAGATGAATTTCAACAAGACAACAAACCTGGGACACGGGGAAAAAGAGTCATCGTCCAGCCCATCAAAGACTGGTGTTTTTTTCGAGGAGATCGGGCAAGTTTTATATCAGTTCCAGTCCTCCCTGCATGTTTCGATTTGTAATTTGGGTTGCTAAAGTTATGATCATGTTTTGGTCTGCAGGTCGAAGTTCTGGTTGGTAAAGACAAAGGCAAACAAGGTATCATCAATTACATAGTTCAAGAAAGAAACTGGGTTTTAGTGGAAGGATTAAATTGCGTAAGCAAACCAGGATTGGCTAGCTGGAATATCAACGAGTTTTCATTTACATCCTATCTAACAAGTCTTAACTTTATTTAAATCTAGAAATATACATTAGTGGGGAAAACAGCTGATCACCCAGGCACGATGTTTCGTGAAGAGAAACCTTTATTAGTAACAACCGAGGTGGCACACGTTGATCCAACTGACAAGTACGTATGTGTGCATATATTGGATAAGATTGTTAAGACAAACTACTATAAGTACTGTAATATTATAGTCGTTGTCGTTAAATGGCCGCACTGTCTCAAATGATTACCACCCCAGCGTCGATGGTCGAGTGGTTTGCATGCTTACCTCAATCCTAACTAGTAGGGTGGGTTCGCTCCCTCTGGTCGAGGTCTGTGAGAACTTTCAGGATGTGTGCGAAATTCTCTTAAGTGGCGGCTCTTTCGGATGAGAGTTTAAACCGAGGTCCCGTGCAGATCCCATTTGCACTCTGCACGTTAAAGATCCCCCTTGGGGGATGAAAGTACCCCTTCGTAGGCAAAACTCCCAGGTAGGTGACGCTGGCACATTCCCTGGCAGAAATAGGCCAACGTTAAAAATTCACAAGCAAACAAACGAGATTGTTTGACTTTGATCAAATTTTTTAATTATTTAACCAACAGCTTACAAGTATGCATTGAGGAAGCATTTCTGGAAATAGATAGAAATAACTAACTGAACTGTTTATTTGAAGAAATGTAGAAATCTATATTTTGCATATTGAATTTTGCAACGCATGTTTGAATATTAACAGTAAAACAATTCATGTTAACGCTTTTGTTATGTAGTTCTAGCTTAGTTGGATTCTTACCAACAATTCTTCTGTTTGGCTTCCTCTTTTGGATGATGCGACGATCTGCTGGATTAATGGGTGGTGGAGCAGGAAAGCGAGGGGGTGGCATTTTTGGAATGGGGGAAAGTACTGCCAAACTAATTAATTCCACAGATATTGGAGTAAAATTCAAGTATGTGTAAAATTTCATTGTTTTTTATATTAATTTATTTTTCCTCCAGGCATTGTAATATCTCGTTGCTGCTTTTATTTTAAAAGGGATGTAGCTGGTTGTGAAGAGGCTAAAGTAGAAATCATGGAGTTTGTGAACTTCCTAAAAAATCCTCAACAGTACCTCGATTTAGGTGCAAAGATTCCGAAAGGGGCTATATTAACAGGTCCTCCTGGCACAGGAAAAACTCTTCTTGCTAAGGCAACGGCAGGGGAAGCTAACGTCCCTTTCATAACCGTCTCTGGGTCAGAGTTTCTTGAAATGTTTGTTGGAGTTGGTCCTTCTCGTGTAAGTTTTCAAAGTGATCAGTGTTAGTTGTTTTCATTTTAACCAAATTCTTACTATCACTGTGTCTAAATTACAATATCTTTCTACAATAGTGAACATAGTGAAATTAAGTTAATTATTCAATTAAATGGTATTTTTTTTAAGTTTATTTAATTTATGAAAATTTAGGTTCGAGATATGTTTGCTATGGCTCGAAAACACGCGCCTTGCATTCTGTTTATTGATGAAATTGATGCAGTGGGCCGTAAACGTGGGGGTCGTAGTTTTGGAGGACATAGTGAACAGGAAAACACACTAAATCAACTTTTAGTTGAAATGGATGGTATTGCAAATTTATTTAATAAAGTACTCACAAATTAGAGAAGTCAATTTCTTTATTGTTTAACAACTTTCGTAATTATTTATGTCAGGTTTTAACACTACAATTAATGTGGTTGTGTTAGCAGCGACAAATCGCATTGACATTTTAGATCATGCCCTGCTCAGGCCAGGGCGTTTCGATCGACAAATCTTTGTGCCTGCCCCAGACATCAAAGGAAGGTATGTGAAAAGAAAATAATGTACCAGATAATTGAGTAAAATTTCATCTGTTGATTGCGTTTTGTTAACATACTCGCAGGGCTTCGATATTTAAAGTGCATTTGAAAAGTCTGAAAACCTTGTTGGATAAGAGTGATTTGGCTCGCAAGATGGCTGCTCTCACCCCTGGATTTACAGGTTTGTCTTAAATGAGAATTATTGTGATATACATTGAGATCCAATTTGTTTGGTTCATGTTTGATGGTAAACTATTGTTATTTTCTGACGAAATACAGGCGATTATTCAATGCATGTCAGAAAATTAATGTGCAAATCTTTCCAAAGCTACATTTATATGCACTAGCTAAAGTAATAGCTTTAGCTGAATTTATTAGATTAAGTTATATTCTTATTAATTTTTAATGGGAAGATGAGTGATAGATATATGCTTAAATGGTCTTGTGAAAATTGTTAGTAGAAGAATTTTGGCTCGTGGAAAGACAGGAAGAATCCAGTGTAGGTTCCATTTACAATTCGCACTATTTTCCGTACGATTCAACCAACATTGAAATTGTCGCAGGTTTTGTAGATAATAGAATGTCATCAAAAGTAATTTTCAGGCTGATAGCTTTTTATTTTAGGTGCTGATATTGCAAATGTTTGCAATGAAGCTGCATTAATTGCTGCTCGTGATTTGAACGAATCTATCTTTATGAAGCATTTTGAACAGGCTATAGAAAGAGTAGTAGCTGGTGAGTGACTGGTAAATTCATTATTCTTTTTAGAGTATCTTATTAATTAATTTCTCAGAAAAAAGTATTAAATTGACTTTTACTTAAGTTTAAAAGTATTCAACATGCAGTAACAAATACATGCTATATTCATGTTAATTTAAAGGAATGGAAAAGAAAACTAATGTCCTGCAACCGGAAGAAAAAAAAACAGTGGCTTATCACGAGGCTGGCCATGCAGTCGCCGGATGGTTTCTTGAGTATGCCGATCCTCTTCTTAAAGTTTCCATTATACCAAGAGGCAAGGGTCTTGGCTATGCGCAGTATTTGCCTAAAGAGCAGTACTTGTACACCACTGAACAAGTGAGAATGGCTCATTTCTATTTCGTTCAATTAAAGGATCCAATTACATGATAATTTCTTTTTCTTACCAAAAAAGTTGCTGGATAGAATGTGCATGACCTTAGGTGGCAGAATTTCGGAGGAAATATTTTTTGGCCGTATTACCACTGGCGCCCAAGATGATTTGCAGAAAGTGACCCAAAGCGCGTATGCACAGGTTGACTCCCATTTCAGCATGAAATTGCAAGGTTCGAGATGTGTAATCGTCAACAATTCTCTAATGCTATATACAATTTTCAGGTAGTGCATTTTGGAATGAATAAAAAGGTGGGCAATGTTTCCTTCGATATGCCTCAGCCTGGTGAAATGGTCATGGATAAACCATACAGCGAAGCCACAGCTCAGTTGATCGATTCAGAAGTCAGAATTCTTATCGATAATGCCTGTCAGCGAACGCATGCATTGTTAACAAAACATAAGGAGAATGTGGAAAAGGCAAGTAGTACTTCGGTTTTAATCAAATATGATATTAATACTGCGATGAGGTTTTGTTGTCTTTCCCATGTTAATTAAATGTCAAATGGAGCCGAACTGTCATTTTCCTAAAATTTTCATCTAAATTCTAAAACATACTATTATAAATTGCGCATAAAAATTAGCATAAACTCATTGTTTTAAAACAAGTTTTGAGTACTTTTTATGAGTTAACCACTCTTTAAAATTTTAAAAATCTTGTTAATCGTGTTGATGGTTAATGGATTTATATGCTAATAGATTGAGGAAGTTGGTAGTAGTAAATCTGTTTGCTATTTCAGGTAGCAAAGCGACTTTTAGAAAAAGAAATACTTAGTAGAGAGGATATGATAGAATTACTTGGCCCGAGGCCATTTAAGGAGAAATCAACTTATGAAGAATTTGTGGAGGGAACTGGGTCATTTGAAGAAGATACAGCGCTACCCAAGGGACTTGAAGGCTGGAACAAAAGCGCTGATGAAAAAGTGGAAAATACAAAAGAAAAGAGTGAAAAAGAAGTGACCAGTTCATCATAGCATGGAATTTTCAAAGTTAGGCTTTCGTTTTGAATGTGCACACAGAACATCGAGACAAGGTAAATTGACTTTAATTTCTGGATACCGTAAAATAGATTTATTATTGAACTGAAGTGCATTTATTGTGTTTGTAGCTGAATTTAGTGATCATGCTGTCCAGTCAGTCATGTTTACACATTAAACAAAAATAATTTTATACAGATTGGTATATTATGTAACTTTTTTTTTTAGCAAACAACAAGGAAAACTGTTTAATCTCAAAAAATATAACAGAAATGAATCCACAGCTTTTAATTTATGATCACAATCCTAATACTTTATTAGCTCTACTCGAAAGTGACAATTGGAAGACTATTTTGTAATCTTCCAAGTTTTAGGCTGAAAGATTTTTTCAGGGATATTTGCTGCATAATGCTGGATGCATCGTAACGAGAACATTTACAATTGTTACGTTTCTTCAAACATCGACTAACTCTTGACGATTGCCAAATTTTACACAAAGACCAGAAGAAATTAAATTCATTAATTTTAAATGATCTAGAATGTAGGTATTGCTCCCAAATGTAAATTAAAACTGACAAGCATTGAAATTATTACTTGCCTTATGAACGCCACCAAGTATTCAGATTATAGCCTATATTTATGCAACATGTAATGACCATTATGCAGCAATTGTCCCCATGTGGTCCTTTTAACTCCATACATTGACACATAAATGGTCCCAATATTATAAGGACTATGTTCTAAATCACAATTTCTACAGGCATAGCAATTTTACAGTGACACACACTTCAAAGATATGGGTAGATTAAGAATGCAATTATTTTCATTCATGCGTAGTGATCGATTACGGTATGAATTTGGCACCAACCAGTCATACATGTATGTTATGTAGGTAGCATTATAGGCCTCATCATAATGCAGAATGCACATACATGTACATTGAGAACTTCACAAACAACATGACCAGTTGAACAGGCTGGGTATTACTATTTACATTTGTCCACATTGTCCAAACATCAACAAGTGCACTGTATGCCTGGAAGATATCGAATGGGTTAAAGACCCAAGATGCATGAAAGGCACTAATATCACACGATGAAGCTTAACACTTAGTAGACATGGTTTATCTGAATTGGAACCTGTGGTATAAAATTTGCATTAAAGGGGTGGCTTTTGGAGAGCAAAATCAAATGTACAATATTGTAGTTAACTGTCATCTGAGCATATTGTTTGTTAACGTTCTCTATAGTGAATGACAATTTTGTTGGGAACCTCTTGACCATGCATAGAAAGATGGGCTGACAACACCAATCGGGCCTTCGATGATATTGCCAAATAGTTACTCAAGTTATCTATTTTGTGTGAATGTACGCTCAAAACAAAATTTACATCTGGGCTATTTCTAAAACTTCTAATTGCGCCATGTCCTAATATTATTCTAGACGTTCCTACCTCGTCTATACCTCCAATGTGGTGTAGTATTTCACTGTTCTACGTGAGATTGCATGGCATGGTTGTATGGCAGGTTAGGTTTTGGGCAGTTTTCGTAAAGTAAAAATCGATAGATGGTGCAGCACTGACTTTTCTCATATTGATGCATATCACACAAATAACGCATTTATAATTAAAATAGACGATGAATGCATGGAATTTTGCAGTATTCCAATTTTTCTTTGACGTTGCAATTATCACATCTACGAACAGGCTGTTGGAAAATCATGGAATGGTGGAAAAATTGGCAATTTGAAAACTCATGTTAACCAGGCGTTGTTCATATGCTTGTATTGAAACAAATATTGCATCCTAGCGATTGCAATGGCAACTTTATTCATTAGATCAATTGAAGGCTAACGCAACCAGGCTAAAAGCAGCTAATGAAATAGTTTGACACCAATTGTGTTTTCCAATATCTAAATTAAGGAATGTGACCAATGCTGCACATTTGTCATAACAGAAAATAAGACTGATCTATTGGCTTTAAATTGTGCAACAGTACTTTGTATTTTTTATAATTAACAAACAATTGTTCCTTATTTAACTTACGAGCGCCATGCTCGCGTCTCCCTATACATTCGCTCGATGTTTTCCCTTAACATTTTCACTTGACCTGTAAAAAGATGTAAAAATTAATAAAAAAATCTTTACATTGCAAAGAATCGGCAGTTGAAAATTATCATAATATTGCCAATTTTAAAACTAGTGTTTTATTTGTGCAGTTTTTGTTTTTCAAAGAAAAAAAAAGGAAATAGCTTCACATTATTATCGTGATTGCTAATAGGATAGCTTGTATATTCAGCAAATAAGTTTTGACAAGCTGTACCTGGACGCAAGTTTGCAATGGTGGATTGTTTCCGCAAAAACTCTAAGCAGAGTTCTCGGCTGAGGCCAAAGGCATGCATATTGCAAGTAAACGATCTGAAAGAATTTACAGAATTATTATTAGCAGATATCAGAGAAAATTTGCCTTTTCTTCAAGTAATACTCTCACCCCAGCTGTCCAAAAGTAATGTTTTCTTGAAATTGCTTTTCATCGGTGATTTCCTCAGGACTGTACTGTTCGAGATCTTCTCTCGTTGCAATTGGCTTATGGGCTCTTTCACACTGGACTGCATCGAAGAAGGCTGCATTCCAGAAGCGTAATGATTGCCAAATGGGTTGCTCTTTAAGATACAAATATAAAAATTCCTTATAGGGTTCACACCCAGGTACGGCCACTGAAACAATGACAAAAGCAATTTTAAAAATATTTTTGGCGCAACATGAAAAATCAGGGTAATGTTGGGAAGTTCTTATTCCCCAAGTACCTTCATGATAAAACGTGAAGCACATATTCATCAGGGATTTGGCAGGTGTGTAGTCATCAGCTTCAGCGCATTCAAACAGACAAATAGCAAAATACTGCACCAGACTATAGAACGTAGATTCACCCACTTTCTTGTTATTCACACGCTGAGTATTGACATAACGAGAAAACCAGAGCCGTCCAACTTCCGCCTTAATTGTGGACAATAAATTCTAAGAATTACTAATTCTAATTAAAAGTACACATTAACAGTCGACAATCCACCCGGTCCATGCAATTAACCATGCAAGGGATTTTTGAGGAATTTGTATTCATGCCAATAAACCAGGGAAAGGGGAGCCAAGTGCCCACAATTGGGGTTAACAATTCTCAAACATCCCCAGCATATACTGTATGTCAATGTCTAACTACCAGATACATTATCAAGAGCATACCCGACAAAGTTCACCAAATTTTGCTTTTTCTTCAAGAGTTATACCAGTACTTGAAAACCCAAAAATGATAGAAGCATACAAATGAGATGGAAGAAAAAAAAATGCATTAAATACGACCAGTTCACATTTATCTGTTTCAGAATTTTCCAAGAATTGTTCGCAAAGTATCGTTTTCACATATTACCTGAAAACTAACGGCATGTTTTTTTTAAAAAATAAATTTGAACCTCGGTGCCTGTTTTTTTAAAAATGCTTGCAAATCCTACTGGAATTTCCTCACAAGCATGCTTTGATACTTATGATTATAAGATACATATACGGTGTAAGTGAAGTGAAACAGATAAAAGGAACCATAATAACATTTTAAAATGTGAATACTTGTTTTGAAAGAGCTTGTCCACAAACTGCTTCATAAAATCCATGCATTCAGCAGTGGTTTCATCCGCTTGGCTATCATAGCTAAGACTGGACGTCCATGACAGCAGTGAGCCCTCTGACGCTGAGTGCCCCATACTCGAGGATTCAATGCTGGCTGTGGTTGCAGTGCAGGCTTCGTTCAGTTCTGGTTCCGAAGCAGACTCTGCGCTGCTAATTGCATCTGAGTGAATGGTTACATCTACCTCGGCCATTTTGCTTCTAGGTTTCCTATGAGGTTTGTCCAGCATAACCAGCTTTGGCTTGGACAGATCTGATTTTATCTTATGCGAATGTCTACTGCTGTGACGCAATGATGGCTGGTGAATCTTGTGTTTAGGAAACTCCTCACATTTTGACCATTTCTGAGAGCTTCCTATGCCCCGGCTCGAGCTGCTGGCCACGCTACCCCCTATGTAGAGATCGGAAGCAGTGGATGACGAACCGCCGAAGTCTCCTCCACTATCTCGCTGCCTTGTTTTGCTGTAAGCTTCAAACATCGAATCGTCATCATCATCTCCATCGCCACCATTGTCTTCATCATCATCCAGATCTAGGCTAAGAGCGGCATTCAGTTTGCAGTGTAGCTCGGTGATGAAATCGTTTCCAGAATTGAGAACGTTGCGAAACAAGTTGGATTTCGATTTTCCAACATCGCAAGATTCTTTATTTTTGTTTTCTGGTGGAAATTTGTTATGCGTCTCACCACGGTTGGACTGTAGCATTCCACCCCAGAAATCCACCATTTTGATCTTTGGATGATCAAATTAATGTCAGTTTCAACCCGAATCCTTTCAAAAAATAAAAGTATTTTTTTTTAATGTCACTCTATCAAATGAAAAACAACAGTTATACAACTTTTAATAATCTGATAATAGTAATTAATACTAAAATACATGAACTGTGCACAGCTTATACATGCACATTGGTGATTGGCATATACAGTACATGTGCAGTATACTTGTATACTGTGAGCGTCAAAAGTCATCATCCAACCCATATTTTCAGATATGTATAGCTATAAAATTAAAACTACATTATGAAACTTAAAAATTGTTTTTACCATTTCTTTATTGAAGTGTTCTTAA